>JASANE010018163.1:0-11751 GCA_030248225.1 Trileptium ribeirensis
TTATGTACGTGCTTCGTTCAGTTCCGTATTGCTCAGATTTTGATGATATTGCTTTAATTTTTTGCAGTTTATGTCACTTCTGTCGAGGTCCCTTCAGACACCGGGCTCTCCTCTAGACCCACCACTTAGTGATGGTTTTGAGAGCGTTGCGCGTGGTCCTGAGAATATAACAACAAAATATTGATGTTTACACTATTTTAGCGAATGATAGAGACGCGAAGAAATCGATTAATGCAGCAATTGAAGATTATAAGCTGTGGACTTGTATAAAATGGATACCCCGTTCAAATCAAGATAACTACGTTGAATTTAGGAAAGCTGGTGGGTAAGCAATTTTCTTGGAGATTCGGTATATTCGAGTGATAGAGGCGCGCAGAAATCGATTAACTCAGCAATCGAAGATTATAAGCTGTGGACTTGTATCATATGGATACCCCGTTCAAATCTAAATAACTACGTTGAATTTAGGAAAGCTGGATGGTAAGCAATTTACTTGGAGATTCGGTATATTCGAGTGATAGAGACGTGCAGAAATCGATTAACTCAGCAATCGAAGAATATAAGCTGTGGATTTGTATCATATGGATACCCCGTTCAAATCTAGATAACTACGTTGAATTTAGGAAAGCTGGAGGGTAAGCAATTTTCTTGGAGATTCGGTATATTCGAGTGATAGAGACGCGCAGAAATCGATTAACTCAGCAATCGAAGATTATAAGCTGTGGACTTGTATCATATGGATACCCCTTTCAAATCTAGATAACCACGTTGAATTTAGGAAAGCTGGATGGTAAGCAATTTACTTGGAGATTCGGTATATTCGAGTGATAGAGACGCGCAGAAATCAATCACTCAGCAATCGAAGATTATAAGCTGTGCACTTGTATCATATGGATACCCCGTTCAAATCTAGATAACTACGTTGAATTTAGGAAAGCTGGATGGTAAGCAATTTACTTGGAGATTCGGTATATTCGAGTGATAGAGACGCGCAGAAATCGATTAACTCAGCAATCGAAGATTATAAGCTGTGGACTTGTATCATATGGATATCTCGTTCAAATCTAGATAACTACGTTGAATGTAGGAAAGCTGGAGGGTAAGCAATTTTCTTGGAGATTCGGTATATTCGAGTGATAGAGACGTGCAGAAATCGATTAACTCAGCAATCGAAGATTATAAGCTGTGGACTTGTATCATATGGATATCTCGTTCAAATCTAGATAACTACGTTGAATTTAGGAAAGCTGGAGGGTAGCCACAGGGGCAAAATTTTGTCTAAGTCAACGGCCATTGTTAGCCCTATAATCACGGTAGCGACGTCATATTTTAGGAAAAGTAGTTTCATTTAAATAAGTCTTGGTTCAACACCTCGATACTCTTCTACTAATATGTTATCTTGCGCAAAAGTAAGAGGATATATTGAAATAAGCTTACATGAATGTATGTTGATAACATAGTTTTGTGAACATTCTACTTGGTAAATTACTTCTGTATCAAATTGGTGATGGTACTTTGCTGTTTATTATATTGACAGGTCTAGTTGATTTTTGTAGATGTTCAAACGTTTTTTTATTATAATTAAGCTCTATTTCATTGTATTGTTTGTATAAAATGTTTAATTTTTTTTGTTTATCTTTTTAAGATGTTATGCTTACGCCGGAATGAGAGGCGGTATGCAGCCATTGTCTTTAGACGATGGCTGTTTCGACTACAAAGGCATTCCAACGCATGAAATGATGCACACGATGGGATTTATGCACGAACAATCGCGGTCAGATCGTGATCAGTTTATCGAGCTTTTGGACCAAAACATTTACGACGGTAAACCTGACGTAAAACAATATCTCAAAATCAAATGTCAAAATGTTGACAACGATTCATCTTTAGTTGTTTTAATAAAAGAATTAACGATAATTAGGTATAATCATTTCTGTTTTGTGCATAAATTTTTTACAATAAAGAGGACATTTAGTACGTATTTTTCCTAAGTTGGGACTAGTTTCTGTGTAAGTATTGTATGGCGAACTCACGTTGCAAACTAATTTTGTTATAACTTTTTTGACTAATGTTCAAATGTGTTCTTCATAAAATTGATCATAAAATTTAGCACCGTGGATGTTTAAAAATAAGAAGTAACGTTTCAAGTTTGACAGACTTTGACAGTCTTTGTTGCAGATAACTGCGTCATATCCAGTTGGATATAGCGCACTGATTGAAAATTTTCTACTGATTAAAAAATGATACACGACTTTCGCTAGGGCTAATTGTTTTAAAAGTTTGTTGTATATGCCAAAAGACATTGCAATGCTGAACTGACACTTTTCGGAACCTTTGATACCTAAATGAAGTTGTATTCCATGTAGTGCTAAAATCAGTGCCGTGCTGACCAAGCGAATCTCGACCGCTTGTTTAAAAGCCAAGTACGCTAAATCAAAACCCTATGTCAATGCTGATTTTCAGATTCTTAATGACCTATTATCACCATATGTACAGAAACGTGCAATGCTCGGCGAACTGCGCGCAATGAGTTGCAACTTGTGATATAGTTGTCAAACTACTGCGATCAAACAGCCAAAGAGATAAAACCAGAATTATCTATTTGTCAGTAAGCAAAAAAAGTGTCCAATTTTGCACACCCTCATCCATCCATACTGTTTTCACATTTTGTCAGACAGAGCTTGCTTCATTACATTACACAGTAGAACTGTGGTCAAAATACAACACTTTACAAAATCAACTGCTGAACACTGCTCACATATAAAACTGACTTGGAGCAAACGTTTCGGTTTTATTCCGACCACAGCTATGTCGAACCAGCATTGTTCGGATTGGTTAGCTTTCAAAATTATCTAGTTCATTCCCCACTCCCAATTATGGTAACATTGATAATATATCCGATTTCGTTTTACGCAAATAATACTTGATGTATTTCTAAATCTCTGAAACACTGCGGTTAACCACGGTCTATGGACGCCTTTAAATCAGCATCAGGACACGTTTTAAGCCACAATCAATACGCTTTCAATAAAATTTTGTGTAATTATCATGCTCAGGTTTGACTGTAGTTCAGTTTTCATGTCTCATCATCCCTAATTCTACCAAAATATTCCGCGATAAAAATTTTGTTATGGATCTTATACTGCTATGATATATTTTTTAACCCACGAATCAATACGCTTTCAATAAAATTTTGTGCAATTATCATGCTCAGGGTTGACTGTAGTTCAGTTTTCATGTCTCATCATCCCTAATTCTACCAAAATAGTCCGCGATAAAGATTTTTGTTCTGGATCTTATACTGCTATGATATATTTTTAACCCACGAATCAATACGCTTTCTATAAAATTTTGTGCAATTATCATGCTCAGGGTTGACTGTAGTTCAGTTTTCATGTCTCATCATCCCTAATTCTACCAAAATAGTCCGCGATAAAGATTTTTGTTCTGGATCTTATACTGCTATGATATATTTTTAACCCACGAATCAATACGCTTTCAATAAAATTTTGTGCAATTATCATGCTCAGGGTTGACTGTAGTTCAGTTTTCATGTCTCATCACCCCTAATTCTACCAAAATAGTCCGCGATAAAGATTTTTGTTCTGGATCTTATACTGCTATGATATATTTTTTTAACCCACGAATCAATACGCTTTCAATAAAATTTTGTGTAATTATCATGCTCAGGTTTGGCTGTAGTTCAGTTTTCATGTCTCATCATCCCTAATTCTACCAAAGTAGTCCGCGATAAAGATTTTTGTTCTGGATCTTATACTGCTATGATATATTTCTACGAAGGTTATAGAAACAAATTTCGTTGAAGCAATAATTTAAATATCACTGAATTTTGAGACAGAATTCTTCGGTAAAACTTTCGCTTGTTTATTGTAAAAATTCAAAAATTTAATATATATATAGACAGGGTAACTAATCCTAATTCAAATATTTCATTAAATTAAGGTGCTGAGAGCCAATTCGAGATCTGCAAAGCCTGCACTCTTCCGAATTTCAAATACGACTATGACAGGTTAGTTGCATTTAGAGCAAAAAAAACAACAATTGTAAATATTTTCGTACTGGCAACTGAACAACCAGAGTTATTAGGTATGCATCTAGCGTTAAGACCGCCTCAACCTTGATTTTCGTGTAATTTACCGTTAATTTATGTCTTTCTATTACGCCGTTTGAAAAGTTCCAAAGCATTTGCAAATGCATAGAGTGGATTTGAGTGTAAATCACCGTTAAGTTTATGTCTTCCTATTACGCCGTGCAAACGGTTCTTCCTATTACGCTGTGTAAACAGTTCCAAAGTAACTGAACATTCTACCAAAAAATTGGTTTAGCTCCCGTTTATTTATCGCTTTAACATGACTAAAACACGAAGTCGAGACTTTCTCTTGTTAAAGTGTAAGAAAATGTTCTTAAATTCTATACTGAATGTTTGGATTTCCCTTATAGCATTTTACACTGTAAAGTTATTTTCATCACGCAAAAACAATCTTTCTTTTAAGACATTACAATTTATTTTGGATATTGTTCTTTGTCTTAACACTTTATACTCTATATACCTATCACGTATTAAAACAAACTTTATTGTTTAAACCTTAGGTTGAGGTACAATAAGCTATTCGGGGATATTGCTTCTTTGTCTTAACAAACATTATGCATTGCTATAGCGGCCTGATATGTATATACACATTGAAACTAATCCGCTTAAACCTGAGACATCTAGGAAGAAATAAGCCATTACAGGGGCCGATGGAATTTGCTTCATATTCCAAAACAAAACATTACGTGTATAGCAATAGCGTGGCCTGATATGTATATACACATTGAAACTAATCCGCTTAAACCTGAGACATCTAGGAAGAAATAAGCCGGGGCCGATGGAATTTGCTTCATATTCCAAAACAAAACATTACGTGTATAGCAATAGCGTGGAGTGTACCGAATTTTTTAAACTTTTAGACGCAGTTTTCAATAATTTTTTTTAATTTTGAAATCATTTCACTCCAAGGTCAAAATATCATATACCCGTTGCTATTGGCTGCCAAAATCGCTATGTTACTTGCTCGGTTCTGCTTGTTGATTGATAATGATACTGTTTGGTTGTATCTTAGCGGATTTTATAAACCTATATTCAAACCCTTTAGCTTCACATATTCGAATGTGCGTCAGTCACATCGTCGAATTCGACCATGGGATCCGGCCTATATCACTGATTAAACAAGGATATTGGCATGCCCACACACATTCAAATGTTTGCAGTTAAAAGGATCATTAGCACAAAATTCATAAAGCAAAAAACGAAATACTTTATATCTACCATTTGCTGAGTAGCGTCTAAATTTTTCAGACGCTCCGATATAGTATTCGAATTTTTTTATTCTGATTTCAACTAGAGCATCGAACATTTTCCCTAGAATACCATGGGAAATAAAATGTCGAAGCTAATCGAGGGTTGCTTCCTTTTCAAATCTGCTTTTCTAACCTGAAGTTTTCTTGCCAACATTTTGGAATTGTCGACATCTTATAAAAATTATTAAAACAACATTGAGAAAGCAATGCTTAGAATATGTACCGTAACTTAGAATTTGGATCAAATTTCAAGCTTTATGTAATCATACGCTGCCTTTCACGCTTAAATATTCAAGGGTCCATTAACAATATAATACTCCGCAACTTCGACGACCTGCGAATAGATATCAAAATGCTTAACCCAAGATTTTTTTACATACCCAAGAACTAAAATTTTTATGAAAAATTTTGTTGTTACAGTATTCTTCTCAAATAAAATTGGACAGTTGGATATAGCTGGGATTATAAAACTTTTTCAGCGTTTGTTCTTCTGCAGTAGATCAATGGAATTGCAGTAACCATTGTGTAATATATATTTCAAATACAAAATTGTACAAGTGTTTTGTTACAGAGACCAATCTGTTTATTGCTCCAAATCTTCGGTGAAAATTTAAAAATGACGTTCTATGGGCTGTTGATAATGACGTGAACAAAACATTTTTATTTAAAGAAAATTTGACTTCGATGAGTGAGAAACGTCACTAGTCTGCAAAGTATTGCCTTCTTAAATGCATATATCCTAGCTGTTCAAGTGATACTAACTGATTTGAGGTGTCGGAATAAACTTTAAAATACCTGTACTAAAACATGGTTGTTGGTCAGGAAAGACGTAGCCTTTTACAAATGCTGTGAGTTAATCGTAAACCCGGATTATAAATTATATACTGTATTTAATACACATAATATAAATTATACACATTATTATATATTTAATATTTAATATAATATCATATTTCATATAAATTATAAACTATTGCTATTAATTGATGAACTTTAATTTTGTTGCATTTTAGCATCATGCACTATGAAAGTACATCGTTTTCGAAGAATGGGAAGCTAACGATTCGCTCGAAAAAGAAGTATATATAAGATTTTAATTGCAGAATAGCATCAAAATTAGACAAAAAACGGTAGAAAATTGGTTTCCATTGCTACGTTTCGATCTATCTGTTTGTCAAACCGTTAGCAAAAATTGATCCGAATAAGTGTACTGAAAATTCGCAGACAATTTCTGTCCAAATCTTTTATTTCTAAGTCTTGCGAGCCATTTAAGACTGCCTACGCAAATGTGCTTGATATTGATTCATAAAATGGTTACTATCGATGTCAACAATATAGTGATAACGACTGTATCATAGATATTTATGGTACTGTTAAATATTTAACTAACCATAACATGTTATAAATCTATTGAGAAATACTATAATGCAATTATTACGATGTATGACGGTTGCATAGCAGGAACTGTCGAACCAAATCTGAAGGACAAAATCCAGGTGTCGGAGGGGGCTGCGGTCCCGTGCTTCTTTCATCTAAGCTGTCGGCTGATAACTAAAGTGAAGGATGAGATTGTCGAGTGATAAAGTCTTCAATCATTCAGTGTTTAATGAAGTGGTCTAAGACGTCATGCACACTGCCACGCTGAATAACGCATTAGCAACCGAGATTGGCCGTTGCTAATTGGCACTTATATTGTCGCTACTGTAGATATACTTTCAGTCAACATCAAGGCATTTGGCCCAAACATGTTCCAGAAACTTGTATTCCGTTTAAATCTTTTATTTAACCTTTTTAATGCAAAGCTCCGTTTAACCAATTGCTGGGCGACACTGGTGGCCTGCAAGCGACGATTGGAACCACTTGCTTTTTAAGGATATTGCCGCATGATAGATGTAGTATATCATATATTGAAATCATTATCTTTTGTAAGAACCTGCATAGGCGGTATATCGCATCTTCATATTTTTGCCTTTCTTGGTACATGCTTACATCATCATGAACGCAATTCAGTTGCACACACATTTTTTACGTACAAATATTGGTGTATCTGGGAGGCCGCCTAATCAAAAATACTGTTTGCCTCAAGGAGTTGAAAATTATTTAGTCGTCTGAGATATCGTATATGCCGTGAATCCAACCAAAACTTTGTTTTTAAACATTTGGACAGCATTGGCTTGTTTTTAGTCGAAACAGATGCTGAATGTGTAATTTTATATTTTAGAGGACAAGAAATCGGTCAGCGACGTGGCTTCAGTCGACTGGATATTAAAAAATTAGATCAAATGTACAATTGTGGCGGAAAGACTGTTAAATCGAACAAAGGACTCAAACCGCCTGCAGGTATTTAATGACTAAAATGCAATCATATGAAACCTTTATTTTATGTTGACTTCTAAAACCCAAAGATAGTTTAGTGCCAAGAAATTTGAAAATTTTAATCTATATATACTCGGCTAACTGTAAATACAAGAAAATCAATTGATAACCTTAATATTATTAAACTGAGCTGGACTTGCATGTCTTCTCTTTTTTTCAGCGTAACCCCGAACAATAAATCATAAACAACTATTTCATTCATTCAATAAATCAACAGCATTTACTTCTTAAAAAAAGACTGAATATTTCAATATTTTCCATACATCTAACAGCCGTTGTCACAACTGTGGCCTCGACATAATTTAAAATCAATCGCCTCTAAGAGCCGTTTTGATCCTGGCGCACTATTGATTAATGAACAACTGGCTCAGGTGGCGAACGATATCATGTGTCAATGAATGAGCGCCATTTGCCTCCTGAAATAAGACTGAACATATTAATACATTACAGGCATCTCACTACCATCATGATAACTTTGGAGTCAACGACAATTTATAGTCACTGCCGGTTTTTAGAAAATAAGCACGCCTTTCGTGTTCCCAGTCTTCTAAACGCTGCGCCAGAAACTAGCTTAATGATTCGCTATTGAAGAAATTCGAAGAGCATTCTTATTCTTTGAGATTTTATATGAGCATCATTATAAAATCCGTTTTGCCTGCCTATAAAATATTTGCACCGTTAAACATTAAAATGGACAATTCAGCTTTAACATTACACACCGTTAATGGTATATTTAAAATATTCTTTGAAATTTTATATGACCGACAATTTAAAATCCGTTTTGGCTGCTTACAAAATATTTGCAAGGATCACAGTTAATCGGTTGCAACAAGTGGACAGTTTAAGTATGGATGTATCCATTATACTCATTGTTATAGGCAATGAAACACCGTATCCATACCTAGCCAGATTACGGTTCTATGTATATGCACTAGTGGACATCATACAGACATGATTATTTTATTGGTAAAAATATACTAGCATCGATAAAGTAATAGCTGTATGTATATCTGTATTTTCCATGCAACTGTAGGGGATAGTATCCACATGATGAGTTGAGTGATGTTGTAGATCTCTCAGTTCAAAATTTACCGAACTCCGTGTTTTCAAGTTTTGATTCCCAATACATAAATTTATGATCCACAAATTCCCAGTTCCCTAAATCACAATTCTCAAATTCCCGATTTCTAAATTCTCAATTAGGATTATGAAATTCACTGTTCGCAAATTTTCAATTCCTGATTTCCGAATTTCCTATTTCTAAAATTCCCTATCCAAAATCACCCGATTCATACATTCCAAAGTACCAGATTCAGATTCACAAATTCTTAATTCCTGATTATCAATTTCTCAATTCCACATTCCTAAATTCCAAAATCTCCAATTTCCAATTCTTACTCCGGTTCTTAAATTCTTTACTCCCAAATTACCGAATTCTTAAATTCAAACTACCGGTTGGATAATTTGAATTACCAAAATATACTGCTAGTAAGAGCCCAAATTCACGCTAAGTTACAAGAAGTTTAGTAATGCATTAATTGTATATTTAATACTTTGTTGCATTGCGACGTAGCTTATAAAAGCTAAGAGTGGGTGGGGTTGGCGTGTGAAGCGTTAGAAGTCCTTCTATGTGTCATCTGTTTTAAGCCCAGTGATATTGAGTTTATACTAAGTAACCGCAAAATCACATATCCAACTGGAGTTTCGTAATCGGGGTTTTTAGTTTGAAAATACCGGACCATTCCAGACTCGGATACTAAAAATTTGAACGGAAACTGCTGTTATTTTAGATATACTTCATATGTAAACACAAAAGACCCATATCTTGTCAAATATGACTCTAGCCGTAAAACCAGCCTGAATCGCCGTTCCGCACTCAAAAACCACTCATACACTTATTGCATTAGACTGCATGGGGTTGTTGCATAATGTACGTATTGTTCCGTTTCTTAGCCATTTGTCAACGCAACAGAATACCAGATCACTCCAGACTTGTACACTGATATATTTATACTGCATATCTAAAATACAGAGGAACCATATCTTGTTAAGTATGACTCTATGTGGGGAAACTAGCTTCAAACTAGGTTCAGCAATCCAAAAAGTACTTTTAACAATTTTATAAGGTTGCATTTGGTTATATACATGTAATATGTGCCTATTTTGGTTCTTGAATAGCCATTTATTACGGGATGGAGACAAAATATATCTCTAGCGTTATGGCTTGTACACACCGACAAAATAGGGGATGTGGGGATGATTTAAATGATACGAGTTTATACTGCACCGGTGAATCCAACGTTCACAGCATAGCATACAGTACGTAAACACCTGCCAACATTTTAAATTATTATTCCTAAAATCAAACAGTTCAATGCATACATTTCACGAAGCTTCTTGAATCTATGGGCAAAATTTGGGTTAGGATTCTGTCAATGCCGGAAAACATATGCTCCGACTGAAAGAAGAAAAACCCAAAACAACAAAAAAAGTTTGCTAAACTTTGCAACATATTAATAATTTGATTGGACTGAAAATGCCCTAGTTTTGTAAAGTAGAGCCCAAGAACGATTTAATACAGAGAAGTAATTTGATATCAATGGCCTTGTCAGCTAAGCAAGTTTTACCTTTTATCAGGTGAACAATCCCCACCGCGCTGTCGTCGTAATAGGACATCGGAGATTGTCCCTCCTGAGCACCGGACTCCTTCTGGGCCTCGCCGTTCTACCGTGAGACGTAGCCTGATCAGCATGGGGTTCCGGACGGGTGTGCAAAAAAATTAAGTAAAAATAGGCAAATATTGGGCAAAATTAAACAAAAATCGGGTGAAAATTGGCATAAGATAGGAAAAAATTGATAAAATGAGTGCCTGAAAAAAATTTGAATTCTAAAAAAATTTCTAGAATAAATATCCCCCGGACGACTTCCAGCCTCCGCCGACATCGTGATCACCTTCTGACGACTACTTCGCCCCTCGTCGCACCCGCTATTCACCCTGGGTCTTTGTACTTAGCCCATGTATGCTTTTTATAAACTCCCACATATAGTTTTGCCAAATCCTGTCTTGCCCAAAATAATACGAATTGAAATAATAGTATTTCTCCCATGTTGTATTGCACACATCTGGTGATATGCTATCGCATGGCAGGACTCTCAACCGAAGAACAGAACAGAACTTTGCAGACATTCCAAAACTTTTTTCTCACTGAATGTGGCACTAACTGCCTTGGGAGGCCGGAGCCCAACCTCTGATGCTTTTGGTAAGGATAAATTGAGCTAACGACGCACAAATATCCGAAAAATGCTTGCACCCGACATAATTTATTTTTACCTAGACAGTAGTCACGGCATCAGCTGTCACAGCTATTTACTTATTTATTTATTTATTTATTTATTTATTTATTTATTTATTTATTTATTTATTTATTTATTTATTTATTTATTTATTTATTTATTTATTTATTTATTTTATTGTATGTATGCAGACACTTATTATATAAAAATTTATCGCGCGACAGTAATATATTTAGTGGAAATTTAAACTTTTCATATATTTTGATTTCTTCTCCAAATATATACGTACAGAAATATGTAACCTATATTTGGTTTAAAGAAGTAAACTACACTGGCTAAGCGCAGTAAATGAGGATGTTCGCATTTTATTCACTGTATTTATAAGCCGACTGCAAACACTTTCTTTGCGCATTTCAGAAGTTCCGGCTGATGTATGGAAATATTGCCCGAAATCTAAAGCGTTGTGCGCAAATCCGTGGAATGACTACACTACATTGACATTGTGCAGCAAAACTTGTAAAGGAATTAAGCGAGGTAAGCTGTGTTGAGAGTGTATAAATGAAATGTGTATAACAGTTATTCGCACTTTACTGGCGAACCAGTTGATGCTACGACGTTTTCGGGTTTAGCCGATCATAATTTTTGGGCTGAAGAAACGTCACTTTTAATGTATGTGGTCATAATAGATCTGACGTGAAACGTTAATTGAAAAGAATAGAC
>JASANE010018164.1:0-20254 GCA_030248225.1 Trileptium ribeirensis
GGTTAAAACGAATTAGCAATCGTTGTGGTAATATTATTTTTTTCTGCCATTGCATCATATGTGGTATTGTTACAATCATAATTTCTTCTGAAGTAAACTTTTTGTTTGTTTGCGAATTAGGCTATCATGAATTCAGGAGCCAGCCCGTCCTCTCCTGCCGCGCAGCCTTTTCGGACTTTTGAAAGCCACGTGCTGCATTATGTCTGTAGTCGTCAATGCCGTAATATTCAGCGAACTGAAGATCAGTGTCCTTTAATGGATCTCATGTGGCCTCTTGGTCCAGTAAATGTATATCATTTTAGCAGTCTATTTCGAATAAAGCCGCAACTGATGATTTTCTGATTAAGATCAACTATCTGAATAGTCGTTTCAGGGCGTATGCTAAGAAAATAAATGTTAAATACACTTACTGTATCCCATTATACGTCCATCAGGAGATTCGGCTACCTGGAAATATTCCGGCCACTGCGCCAAATAGTGCAGATAGAAATTGATGCCATACTGAAACAATGCAATGTTTGTTATGAATATATTAGCGTAATATTCAAACATGTTTTTTAGATTTGGTTACATTGCGAGTATCCAAGCATAAACGACGCTTTGATTAGGTTTACTTGCAGAACTTCTCTGTGCGCAGAATAATTTTTAATTACTTAAATAACTCTTAAATTATTTACATATATACAAAGTGCCCGCCTAAATCTAAGTACGAATTTTCAGCAACATTTTCGAATTATTTTCCATAAATTTTTAAGGTTGTTTTGCCACGATTTCCGTCATAAAAAGAAACTCATGAGTGTAGAAAACGATATGTAGTCATAATTCTGTTCACAGTATTTACAATAAGGGAAACATATTTTAGCAAAACCACCTCTGATATTATGTATGTTTACATCTGAAGTCTAACATATAAAAACTAGTTTCCAATCAATATGTTGAACACAGGACAGAAAATAACATAGATGAAGTGAAAATTTTTTCCACCATCCATCAAAAAATTCCAGGAGTTTTTGTTCAACGAGGTTAAAGTTCCTAGGATGAGTTCCAACATTCAAAGAATTTCCAAGAATCAAGCATCCTGTATACGAACATACATGCCTCATTAAATAAAATCGTTGACATGTCACAATAAAATGCCAATAGTTACAATCGGTACATTTTTGAAGTTGACCGCACTAATTATAAATAATATACCACCCAAATATGCTGACATTTTCAACAAGACTAAGACAACGAGAAATACATAAAAAGCGAAATTACAATAACAACAGAATGAAAAACCCTCGCGAAGTTAAAATTAAGGTGAATATATAAATTATTGCAACAAGTTTTCTGTTAAGTTATGCCAACTATATATCGATTTCTTGGAAAACTGCATTTTGAAGCTAACCAATTTAAACCTAATTATTGCAACAAAGTTTTCTATTTAGTTACAGCAATTATTGCATTGTTCGAAAAATGCAGTGAAGCTAATTAATTTAAACATATTGCAAAAGATCTTACTATTTCGTTGTCAATTATTGCTTTCTTCGCAAACTGCACTGAAGTTGACTGATTTAAATATATTATTGCAACAAATTTTCCTATTAAGTTATATACGTCAATTATTGCTTTATTCGAAAACTGTACTGAAGCTAATTAATTTAAACACATTGCAAAAAAATCTTACTATTAGTTATGTCAATTATTGCTTTCTTCGAAAACTGCACGAAAGCTGATTAATTTAAACATATTATTGCAAAAATTTTCCTATTTAGTTATATACGTCAATTATTGCTTTATTCGAAAACTGCACCTGCACTGAAGCTAACTAATTTAAACATATTGCAAAAATCTTACTATTACTTATGTCAATTATTGATTTTTTCGAAAACTGGATTTGATGCTAATCAGTTTAAACGTATTATTGCAACAAAGTTTTCTATTTAGTAATGTCAATTATTGCTTTCTTCGAAAACTGCACTGAAGCTACTTAATTTATTATTGCAACACACTTTCTGTTAAGTTATGTCAATTATTATTGTTTTCCGAAAACTGTACTGAAACTAATTAATTTAAATATTATATTATTGCAACAAGCTTTCTTTTAAGTTTTGTGAATTATTGTTTATTGGAAAAATGCATTTGAAGCTTATCAGTTTAAACCTATTATTGCAGTAAAGTTCCCATTTAGTTATGTGAATTATTGCTTCTTCAAAAACTGCACTGAAGCTAATAATTTACTAGTATCTCGGAAGAGGCAGAGTGAAACGGAGCCAGCGCGGTTTCATTTTTAAGTTATCATTGTTATCATTTTGTTTAATCACTTGTACCTTATTTAATACTTATACCACCCTAAAAGCTCTTGAATCCTGAACCTATTAAAATCTTGAAAATTCACCCACCCCTAAATCCATCGAAAACAACTCACAACGCATAAAGTATTTGTGCTGGTCTCTAGATAACCGAACCATCGTATTCAACCTACCGGAAAATACATATAGCCAAATTCTTGATGACCTGTGCGCAATACGTAACCAAACGACTGAAGACAGACTATATTCTGGAAATCTGGTTTATTAACGCTAAACTCATTGAAACCACATGAAACACGCACACTAGAGTTTAGATAACCAAATCATTGTTTTCAGCATGTCGAAGAACATCTATATAGACTATTTTTGATGTCATATATCAAACTACCAAAGAACATCTATATAGACTATTTTTGATGTCATGTATCAAACTACCGAAGAACGACTGTTTTCAAGAAATCGAGTCTATTGACCCCACACCCAATGAAAACGTCTGAACAGACATGGGTACTCGCGCTGAAATCTAGTTTGATGACTACTGAAAAACCTATATAGATAATTTTTGATGCCCTGTAAGCAATACGGAACTAAAGATAAATTGAAATTTCACATTTTAGAAATCAGGTTCGTCGACCTTAAAACAAACCATCGAAACACCTTGAAAAGCTATAACATAGCCAAGTTGGACTTTAGATAGCAAAACCATGGTATCCAATGTGCTTCACTTCAATAATGACCACTGCAACATACAGCATCTACTTGTACAAATCGTAGAAAAACTACGAGACACTAATAATGATGGCGTCGGTATCAACTCATACAGAAAAAACAGAGAATCTTATTGAATTGCCCAATTAAAAACTAAAATGCCATACGGTCTCAACGATCGATTTACAGACACTGATGATACCAAATCATCCCTTATCAACATGTCTCAATACCATAACTTTCTACATTTCAAAACCAAAAAGAAAAAAAGAGGACCGATGCGTGCACGTAGCCTTTAGAGGAAAATACCGACGCCATCATCAATTTAGGCAATAATTTTTCGAAGTAAAATTTCGAACGCAGTCCTTAGCAGCACTAAAAAGAGTTCCACTACCCTGTTAGAAAAATTACTACGTAGCAGTAACATCAGAATGCCCACTAACGCATGTGAAATCATTTTGGATTTGTTAGAATATTCCCGTGAAAACTTAGAACCAACTAAAAATAAACCCACCAAAAAATTTTATAGTTACTAATTTTAAACACAAAATTTTATACCAACTAAGATTAGGCAAATTGATTAATAATTCTGATATGAGAACTTGTCTACCAACTGAAATTTCCACCCACGATAATGATTATAAGCTCCTCGTATATCCGTCAAACATAACGTCCCTATGGGCCCTTGAATCTTTAACTACAGACAAATAGCTTTAGATTGTAATCCACCAGAAACACTTGTAAATTGCCACTGCCAACCAATACATACACAGATCCTTTCACAAGCATGTTATTTGCGGCAATTTTCATAGGGTTGACAATTGTTCGGTAAAATCTATTCTAGAAAAAGGCCCAACATTCAGGTGCAACCAAACGCTAAGTAAAAAGCTTTCATAGAAAGTTTCAGTATCGATATTGTAAATCATTGCGACAAACTGAAATGAAAGTAACTATTTAGCAATGAAACTCTCAAACAATGGTCCGACCAGGCAATCAAAAAATTCAGTACATCCCTAAACCATATTTATGCTAGCACACCCATGAAAAAGGATAACCTTACTCTTTACAAAAACTCGATTTTAACTCTCTCTATTATCAAAAAACACTTTATAATTACCCCAATTGACAAGGCTAACCAAATTCGCTTTTACCTGTAAAAAAATTTATATAGATCAAGTCAATAAAGAACTTAATATGGAAGTCAATGGTAATAAAGTTTACATGAAGGTTAATCTTTCTAACACAGCTGCGATACGACATCTCGTAAGGATTTGTAAGCAATTCAACATTTCGTTAGACAGCAATGCAACTAATTTACCTTTCGTACAACTGGTCCCTAAACTACATAAAGTTCCCATAACTTTCAGAACTATCATCTGCAGTAGTAAAGCTGCCACCAAAAAACTTTCAAGCATTTTATGTTCAGCTTTAAAAGTTATACAAACCCGACTCTAAAGATACTGCAAAACTATAGAAAGATGTACCGGGGTAAACGCCTTCTGAATAACGAACAGTAATAACAATATTATAGAATGCATTGATAAACTAAATTCTACGAAAAATTGTCACAAAATTAATACATATAACTTCACTACACTATATACTACATTACAACACTATGAAATCCTTGATAATTTTAATAATTAGATGTGGCATTCAATAAAAATAGCAAAAAACTTCTTTGCGTTTCTAAATTTAAAACCTTTTGGACGTTTACTAAGACAAAACATGATGACAGATATTTCCTTAACTAACAAGACATAACATACTACAGACCCTCATTAAATATACCTACTTCTCCTTCGGGAGCCAAGTTTACAAACAACTCATAGGTATACCCATGGGCACGGATGCAGCGCTTTGTATTAGTAACCTTTTCTTACATAACCTCGAACGCAAATTTATCATGAAACACATTAAATTTCGTAAAGACATGCTTCGCACTAAAATATGTGTTCCGATATATAGATGACCTCACGATTATTAACGACTACGATTTTTTCCACACAGTTTACCTAGAAATTAACCCAAGCTCCTTCAAACTTTGCAAAGTTAATTCCAACCAAAATGCAGACGTCTTAAATCTTTCAGTCCATATACTAAAAAAAATTACTGACAAATCGCTATGCGATAAAAGGAATAATCTCAATATAACAATTTTTAATTACCCACATTACACCAGTAGTCTAAGCATTTCAGTTTATGGAGGTATAATTAAAAGCCAGTTAAAAACGTTCACTACCATCAAGAGCTCTATTCAAGGTTTTTACCATGATTATAACCTTTTTATTACTACTCTTAAAAATAGGGGCTTCCCTTCAAAAATGATAAGACTTTTATCCAAAAAATTCATGAACTAAGATTTTTTCAGAAAGATGTACCGGGTATAATTCCACATTTCTAGACATTCAATATAATTAACTAGTTTACCTAAATATACATCAAATTCAAATAACCCTATGTCATTCACAGCAAATTCTAAACTATTACTGTTACTGAGTGAGTCTATACTAACGCAAAACAAAAATTACAATTAGACAGCCACACAAACCGCAAGACATGCGAAACACAACGACTCATCCAACGACAAAAATATTAGAAACGACATAACACAGATACAAACGTACAAGGCTCAACATCACGCAACGTGGATCTAACATCAGACTGCACCAAGTTGGTACTGGAAGCTGTCGAACAAAAAATTTCGGAACTGCACAATAAGGTGGACGACGTGGAAAAATTAGCCAACCACAACTTATCACTTCACAAAAAGATTAACGAAGTCGACAGATTATCGAAACACAACTTCCAATTCGCACATCATGAAGCTCAACACTCTCGATCAGCGAACATTCTAATTCATAACCTGGAGGTAAAATATTTCCAAAATCATACAATCTGATTCGTAACTAGTTTCAATGCCAAAATACCGGAATTTTACAACAATCATTTTTAACGTATGAATAAGGTACGGCGGAGTATAGCATTAATTGCATATTCTCCGATATAATTTCCAATACGAATTAATAATGCCAAAACCAATATATAACTTCCAATACGAAATACATTGCCTAGCTTTGTATAATATTATCATTGTCTATTATACTACGTCGATCACTGATCCGTGACACTGATAACCTAGTATTACATCAAACGTCATACAATGTTATAGATACAAAAAGACAACAACAACGACGTCGAATCGAAACAGCTATTACGAACGAAAGTGCTGGAAATTATTAACATCATTGCAGTCCAAAGGATCGATCGAAAACTGACAGATAACGCCATTTCTGCTATGCACAGGATTAAAGCTAAGTTTATTCCAGCTCCAATCTTTATAACTTTTGTACACAAATAACATGCACAACGAATACTGTATAATGGCAAGTTTCTCAAGAATTTAAATGCCGAAAGTAAAAAGAACAATATTCGCGCGATAAGAATTGCTACACATCACGAACCTCGTAAACAAAACGCTATCGGATATCTATATACATGTCGACGAGAACTCGAGAAACATAATGTTACGGTTACGGTGAACGAACATTTTGAAACCTTAATTTTCGGCAACGCGTCATTTAGAATAAATGAATTTCCGCAGCAATGGTATAAAAATTGCAAAGTACAAAAACATTAAGTTAATTTTTAAATATGCCGCTCAAGCGTGTGTTAGTCTGTTAAGCAGCTTTTGGTAACTTGGGTACGCTAGTAACTTTTTATGTCTACCGACCTTTTATCTTTCTAACCTTTGCCACGGCTTACCGATAGTGACTACAGGTAGCGTGGTATGCAATATAATATTTTTAACTGGCATATTTAACCCTGTAGGTTTGAATAATTTCATCCTGTTTGCGGGTATCGATTTGGCAATTCAAAAAAATTTTTTGGGATCACTCGAGGGACCTACGGTTGGCGGTTCCCCAGTATGCAACTAAGTAATTGTTTCACAACCCAGTATTCTTAATATCTACTTACATCGTAAATGGGACTCGATTATACATATCTCTGCTGATTAGTTAACCAATGCACTGAGAATAACTTTATCGGGTTATTGACTATACATAGCGAATACGAACTAGCACTACGCCTCCAAGGTTGAACATCTATATTTACGGGATCACTCGATGGATCTACATATTAATTTATTGCTTCACTAGCCAATGAATTTGACATCTAACAATATTGTAGATGGACCTCCATTATACATATCACGGATTAGTCGATAACGGATGCCCTGAAATTAATGCAGTCGAAATATTGTCTATACACAGCGAACAGGAACCAGCACTATTCCTCCAAAGTTTACCATAACATACCTATCATTCCGGATGATCATATAGGGACTATCATTAAACGAATGCACCCGTTTAATATCTGGCCATCGTTTTAATAATGACATTGTTCGGATATCCACGGTAAATATTTGACGCTAGCGATGTGTCAACTTTGGGCCGCACTCGTCCTGCGCTTGCGGCATATAATTTTGTACTGTGAATGTGTCGTAACTATTACGGGTACAGCATCAGCCTCGGTAACTCTCACAACATTATAAGTTTAGCCTACACGCTCGATAATTCTCGTAAAAGTGTGACTTTCATGCGTTGTTATCCAGAGCTAACATCCAATAATTTACAATTAACGGCCTGGCTAACTCCAATGAACAATTATTTCTATAGTACCCCCTGACCACTAGACCGACAACGTAGCACTACTACGACTAAAAGTAAAGAACTTGGCACACTATGCGGCACACTTTCCACGTATAATACTGCTGCTTTCGACCCAAGTATGTTGTACTGCCAACAGTGTACACGATGCTGTTCCAGTATTTGTTATATAACTTTGATGTTATATGCTGTTGTACTAATCATTTACTATAACGGGTACGTCAAGATATTGCTTTCTCAAGTAACTTAAAATAAAACCGTACCATTTCGGAAAATATAATACAACGGGCACATCGAATCCAAATATCGATACTAATAACTTTCGATTACCAATTGTGCCGGGAAGAAAATAAATATGGGCACTACAAACTGTTTTTTACGAAATACAAACTTGTCTATACTCTCAGTTTGCGTCGTGTAATAGTGCCGAGAAGAAAAGCCATAAAAAAGGCAAGGGGCACGGTGGTTGCCCGCAGATACAGTAGCATCCTCTGTATCATGCCGCCCCCAATAGCACTTACTGATTTGGTATTGATAGAAATTCAATGAAAAATTGGAAATTCTAAAAATAAACAACGTTTTGACCCAGCCTTTTAATGGTAATTTAGATATCTAAAAAATTTTTTAACTAATTAAAAAATTCTTGATGAGACTAAAATCTATAAATCATGCTGAATCAGTCGAATGCATAACGTTGCAATGATGAAATTTCTATATGAATTCATTGCATAGTTATAAAAGTGATACTAAAACCACCACCCAATGCATTCCGATGCTACATCCATCCGCCATTTTGTTAGCTTAGATAATAGCCAGTGTAGACTACACGAGATTTACGATTCGGTTACTAAGAAATTAAGCTTAGGATAACTTCTACAGCTGTTGTCATATGATACATACGCTGATACTTATGAAAGATATTATCTATTGTAGTATCGCAACCCTGTATCAAGGCAATTTCGACGGCTTCTCGCCAAACAGTCCGCATTTACGTTCGACCGATATGTCTCAATCAGCCTCACCGGAAGGTAAATATATTATACAGGTATTCCTTTAATTACTACCATTACTGCAACAAGTTTTATGTTTTGTCAGTTATGGTTTTCTCCGAAAACTACATTACCTGAAGCTATTAAAATTTGAGCGGATGCAGCAGCGTCAAGCTCAACACCCGCAGGTGATATTGCCTTTAGCCGGCTTAGATCGGGAGTGATTGTATCATAAATATAATGTTACCGTGTAGCTCAAACTGACTAGATTGGTTTTCACAATCAATCACTAGTGATATCTTACCGTTTCGGTCAAATGATCCAAATTCCTAAAATATGAAAAACATTTTTAATTCATATATATCATGACCTACAAAAGGATCAACTATTATTAGACGTACCTTCCAGAACTTTATACATAATATATATTATATTCTTTGCGTGCTGTAATACTATTGTGAAATGTGTCAATTCTGAGCAACAAAAATCGTATAAAGTATTAACATAATAACAACATATTACAGGTTGCTTTAATGTTCCCTAAACGGGAATTAGAAAACGAACCCCTGGAAAATGAAAATGATTTTTGGAAAATATTGGAAACAAGAAGGATATCTAACCAACCGCTTTAGAAAGTAAGTTTTTACTTTTATTTCTTCATGTCATTGATTATTTCACTTACTAAAATAACAAGAACAAACAAAACGCTGAATCCCTCATGACGGACATGAATTTTATTCAGTCGCTAAAACGAGACGACGGATTAACAGACGATTGCGCAGCGCGCCGTACCAATGCGAGCAAGCGACGTGTATAGTCAGATATGTTTGAACGAATAAACTCATCAAATTTGCCAGCCTCGAAAACCTTTATATCCGCAAATTTAGTAAATTACACCATTACATTGAAACCCACAAAATCATGCATAACTCAAAGGGGTTCACAAAGAATGCAGCATCATGCCAAAAAGGTATATTTCTCAGAGATAAAAATCTACATCGCTCACAGATACAACCAAATAAACCATTTCATCGTTTTCAATATCTTCGAAATCTTTTACAAATACAAACGCAATTAATTATAACATTAGGTTAAAATCACAGCATCATACATGCCTCAATAGGGAGGTCCTAGGGGATACAGTAACCATTCCTAAAACAGTACATCGGTCACAAATACACTCAAATAAATCGCTTCAACGCTTTGGGCACAAGGTACATCGGTCACAGATTTCGTCAAACGAATCACTCCATCGTTTCAGCATCCTCGAAAACCTCTGTAATAACCGAAGCAACAAAATATGGTACTACGTTGGAAATAACGAAATCATGCATGACTCTTGGGGTGTCCCAGAAGATAGAGTACCATTTCAAAAAGGGTACGACGGTAGCAGATACGTCAAAACGAATCACTCCATTGTTTTCAATGACCCAAAAACCGGCTCTGCTGAAAAAGTGGGAATAATGGAGTCGTCCCACCATCTTTTCAGGTATAGCCCCAATAGTCTCTGGACCCCCAATCATCTGTCACCTGCAAAAGAGGTCTCTTTGAGACCAGGGTCGCTCCTTTTCTGGCATAACCTTCTGATGCTAAGTTATTGTTTTCTTTTTTTGGGGTATAAAGGCTTTTTTGGTAAATTTTTTCACAAAACCTGCGCTTAATATCGTCTACCCCTTCCCCCATGTTTCAATTATTCCGCTCTTTTCAATGGAAAAGGTTTTAGGGCTCTATCTCCTAAGGGGTTCAGGAGAACTGAAATTCAGGGGTCGAAATTTTTTAAAAATATGGATATTTGTTTTTTTACAATTATCTATAACTTTTGATTGGACGGGCCTATTTGGCTATTTTAGAGAAATCGCTATGGCGTATTTAAAAGTGTATCGGATATAGCAATAGATTGTCCTGGAGTTATGGTATGGAGTCAGACATTGGGAATGCAAGCGAAAACTGGATAATTTGAAATTTGGTTAGATATGTTTGATGCATTGGAACGTAATGTTCAGTGGAAGAACAGCTTAGGCTTACTCTCAGGCATAGGCTTAGTCTCAGCCTAAGCCTTAGGTTTAGTACTGTTTCAGAAATTATATTTGAAATACGGCTATCTACGGTAGACCAAAATAAATATAGTATTATTGCACCAGATAATGTTATCGTGTAACATGAAATTGAATAATTAAATGTAAAATTTGTTGACGTTTGTCGAATAACGACAAATTATGATAGTACTATTCCTTATGCTGGGAGTCCCAGGGATTGGCGTTGAAATTGACGAGTCGACAAAAATTGTATTTTCGACAAAAACAAAATTGTGGGTTACCTCGTCGAAAACATAGCGGTGTGGTGGTATATAATGCTGGAACGCGGTACACAAAGCTGTCTACTTTTCCGGGTTCCGACGAGAAGTATCGGTCAACAGTTTGCTTCTTATTTATTTGATGCCACGGTTCATCAAAATTTACTCCGGAAGATGTATATATCGGGTTTAAGATATAACATGTAGTTTTTTTAAATTAGTTTTCAAAATAAATCATTATGTGGTCACAATAGGCACAGACTTGCCTCGTTGAATCGTTTATTATAGGTCGAAATTCGGAAGGAAAAATTTTTTCTCGATTTTTAACGTACCTTAGTGCCGAATGAAAAATCAAAAATTTTTTTCTGAAAATAGTCATAATGAGTACGATTGAACTTAGCTCGTCTAGCTGACTCCAAATATACCAGCAATTTTGAGGTAGGACGATTCCCTGATTTTTGCTCCCCCTACTTCAGGAGTGCCTAAAAACCTTTATGAATGACCATATAATGCCTATGAACGATTATCTTAAAAATATGATTTATAAAGGTTTAAAATAACTCCACTTTGTACCTTATGCGAGGATCTGATAAAACGTTTTGGCCGACAAAACTGTAGATTCCATCCGGACGAACATAAAAGCTATATAACGTGTTTTATACGAGCCCAGTCTTTTGAGATATAACTAATTTCGCTTAATCGAATTTTCTCTCGATGACAAACGTTGAGAGGTACTCCATTTAAAGGGGACCTACCACCACATGGGTGGTTTGTAAAGAAGAAATCTATATGGGGTGACCAAGTTTATTAAACTTATCATCAAGTGACGTCAAAAAGGCACGCACGAAAAGACGCAATCTTCGCGTTCAAATTAAGCAATTTATTCTAAGACGTTCTAAGTGTTATATTTTAAATTATTATTACATTTGTCGTTCGAATTCTACATGCTGAAACACACTAAATTGTATTATAAAAATTTAAATTTTTTAGGCAATTAACTGGCTCATAATATAAAACGGCTTCCTTAACGAATTCTTGTGTGGATTAATCAAATAGCAGTGAAAAACACGAGTCTTATAAGTAAAGCAAATACTGGACTGTATAATATTGTATAATCCCAAGCCTCTAAGAACTTTTATAACAGTCTAATTGTTAGCAGCAGGGTGACTAAAGTTTTCCGAGAAATAAAAACTTCTAGGTCTTAGACTTCCTGACAGTATCCATATATTTTAATCGTAACTTAATGTCATATATAATAATAGATACAAATCACAGCATGATTTTGTGCCACGACGATCTACAATAAAGAAATTTCTAAGTTATATGGAATTCGCGATTGCTGTGCTTGATAAGGGCAACTCACTGGATATCGTGTATGTGAATTTTAAAAATGCGTTTGATTCCGTGAATCATGACGCACAACTCCACGGGCTGTGGTTATATTGCATATCTGAATCTTTACGGTTGCATGTCATTTTGGGCAAAGGTAACGAGTGGTGTTCCTCAAGGAGCATTTCTGGGTCCCGTGATTTTCTTATTAATCGTGAATGTTATCGATGAGTTTGTCAGCTCTCTTGTTTTTAAGTTTGAGGATGGTATCCGAATACCACGCCACATTAGAAATAAATGTCCTAAGTTGTTATATTGTGATGATTTACAGAACGATCTAAAAGGCTTTATATAATGATCAGAAAGATAGGCGCTTAATTACATACAACATAAATAGTTGTACTATTTTAAACTGTGGTGCGCGGAACTCATGCGCTCCTTATAGTCTCGGAAGGAATTTATTATTATGCCCTCTAACATAGAGAGCGATTTGGGAGTGATCATAAAGATGACTTGAAATTCTCAAAACAATCTGTATTTTTCTCGACTAGAGCCCGTCCAATCATCGTTGGACATTGGACGAAAAAATTTGGTTTCCACTACACAAAATTCTAGTGAGACATTGCCTGGAGTACGTAGTAGCAATTTGGTACCCCTTTAATAAACCTGATAAATATCTCATCGAATCGACGCAGAGTATTGCGACAAGATCCCTACATTCCTCATATGTCGTATTAAAACAGCTACGTTATTTGGGAATTCAAAAATTAGAGATCAGACTCATCAGAAATGACTTGATTCTGTTGCATAAAATTACACATTGCTTGTTGGACCATGATGTGCCCTCCTTTTTTGAATGCGGGAATATAGCAACTACAGGTCACAACTACAATTGTCAATACAACTTAATATGACCATCCCCCGACTTAATCGTAGGATTAATACGTACTTATATAGGTACTATTAACTTCGGTTAAGGCTCAGTCTTAGTAGATCAAGGACGACATAACCTGCATTTGTAACACAAATCATATCCAACGAATGACTAGACCGACTTAGTTTAGATTTTAATATTGTTTATGTCACTGCTGTCAAACTTATGCATATAACTATTCAAGCGTTTCCGCACCCGGCTACTAGCAGGATTTTAGATTAAGATTCTAAATTTTGAAATCTCTGGCAACCAGTAAATTACTAAGTGTATCAAATTAAATGAATGTGGAAGAAATGGCAGGTACACGATTACGAATCTACAGTAATGTTGGAAAATAGCATACTGTGATGAGTTATCGACGTCATGGCAAAAGATAAAAGAATATTTCTCCTCGAAATACTTATTTTTTAAGGTTCGCGCGCTGTTTTTAAATCATTAAATTTGCATGTTTCAAAGTATGTAACGTCCATTTTTAGTTTTAGTACCACTTATTAATAGAAGAAAACAAGGACTCGAAATTTTTAATTGCCGTATGATTTGCTATTTTATGCCAGATATTGGAGTAATACGTAGCAAAACTATATGCCCGTGGGATTTTGCTTGTCGTAATATGACATCGAACTGGAAGGTGATAAACTATTTCATAACAACATACACATCACTAATACTTGTAAAACAAGAATTACAACATACACATTGTTAAAACGATAAATATCGCTGCAACGAAATGGTCGAATATCAACCATCACACCATAAATAGTTGACACCTAATTTTTATTTTCTCAAGGATTAAAACCTAAAAAATAGATGTTCACATATAACAGTTATTCGGACTAAAATCTCCCATTTCATACTACATAAACTGTCCTCAGCGGTGTAGTGAGCCATAACCCTTTTAAATGAATCATGAATCATAATCTACACGAATTAGGAACCGTTGTTTGATTCGTCGTTAGTTGCAATAGCTCCCAAATAAGGGCTCGATATTTACACACTGCTCTTCCATGTTTCTACTGCTCATCCTCGTTCGCCTTTACAATACGCTATAATGACAGGCCGTCATATTGATTAAAAGTGCAATTGTATATACGTTCATAATCGTGAGTAGCTATTAACCGAACAGTATATTTTGCCGGACCCGGAACCTGTTCTTATCAATCTATATTAGCAACTCGCAAAGCGAGGGAAAACAGAGCGAGCTGCACTGGTGCTGTGGCTACTCTGCACATATTGACCATTTTGTCGCTTTAAATTCATGTCCTGAAGCCCACAAAAAGCACCATGATAGCAATTATACACCAGCAATACTATAATGGCAAATGTGCGGTTATTTTGGTCATGTACAAAAATCGAAGATTTCTTTATTTTTATTTCTTCCTGCAATGATACTAAATACAATAACTTTTGAATCACAAATAAAAAAATATAATTTGAAGAGTTATTTTCACGAAGTAGGGCCCCTAACACTTGCGTTATTTGATGCATACCACGCAAGCACACCTGCTTTTATCATATTTAGCAACCCCGAAAACCTATATACCCGTTCGATTGACCTACATAAATCTATATTGAGAAAGTAGATAAACATAGACTAATCCTGGTGCCAAGATTTGCCAAATTTTGTTCCGGTACTGGGCCAATAAATTAATCCCGCAGGGTTAATAACACAGTCAATATGGGGCTAAAACAATGAAACCAACGTGTTTAAAGGGTTAAATAACCATTTACATCGTTTATCTCCAATAAACAAAAAAAACTTGATTTGAAAAAATTTTAAAATTTTCACTTGGGGGTATTTTTTAAATTTTGGTTCATAGTTTGGTAATGGCTGCTGTAGCAAAAAGTGCATAACAGTTGTAGCTTTCGATGAGAAAACTTGGGACGGTGGTCACCGTATTTCGCTCAAGAACCGAAGCCTCTCTCTCGAGGAATAGGTCGCGTAAGTTATATACCCGGATGGCAAATTTCAAAAAATATGACCCTTGACTCTTTGGGGCCCACTTTGACACGACAGACGTGGTCGGTTTTTTAGCATCTAAAATGAAAGGGCCCCAAATAAAACGAATTTGTGATCAAATAAAAAATTTGTGAAGATCCATGCATCGGATCCAATTGATTAGTTATGATCTTCGCAGAGCGACAAAAAAGAAATTATGATTTTTGCTGCTAGCAAAGCTATACATGAAGAAACCCCGCTCGCTCCGTTTCAATCATATAAAAGGAAAAAATTATTCCATGTAATAACTTATCAAGATCTACAACTTTGCTGGCAAACACTTTTTGCAGGGCCGCTCTATAATCAGCTGTTGTCTCCAATGTAGTTTGCTGACCATTTGCCAGAAATATCGATTTTTCTAATTTCGACAAATTATTGTGTGTTTTACCTTACATCGTATCTATCCTGGGTTATCAAGCCGCTGCATGCGACGGTTTTGTTATCTAGAATTCAACTCCACTATATCTTTCCAGGAACTTAAATGGTTTTACGGTTTACGAACCCAATTTCCAAAATGTATTGCGTTTCATTATTGTTTGGTTATGATTAGGGTTTCATGAATGGTCAACATATATGTATTTCGCAGGGAATAACGGAAACGGTACTAACAATCGAAATAATTTATTTGAAACGGAGTCACGATCTGATCTTATATAAACCCATTTAAAGTAAAACAAATGAAGAAATAAAAGTATTGTGGTTTAATAATCTGTACGTTAAAGTTTATGTATTGGCATGATACTATTGTCTTTTTGAGACCTTGAAAAATCTGAGACAACTAAAATGCTTTATTTATAGAGATGATTAGATTAGAGCTTATTGTTTGGCTCGACGGGTCTCGGCGTTGTTGTATCTCGGACGGGTTTCGGTATTCACCGGTATTCTCTGTGGTTTATTGTCATATCGTTCGATTTGAATGTCGTTCTTTATCGTATCGAATGGGTTTTTGATTGTACACGGATTGTTATTAGTTTGATTAACCGTTGGTTCGGTCGATATTGGTTTGTTCCAATCGTTCTTTTGCTTTTCGGACGCACCGCGTATTGATCTGGATCATCGTTAGTCCCGAATTCTTTCGGTTGTTCTTTGTTGCACCGATTGCTTATACGGTTTTTGTTGCTCCGATTGAATCGTTTCACTGCTTCGATTCTTTGAAACGTGTAGTTATCGGTTCTTTACATACTGATCGTTGTTTTCCGTTACAAAAGTTACACTGTTTGTAAAATGTGTCACACCGATTGTATATTGCGCTGCACCGTTTTCTTTGTCGTTATATCGCCTGGATATCGGTTCTTTACACCGATTGCTGATTACACCGATTGTTTTGTATTTGTTGCTCCAATTGAGTGGATTCGTTATTGAGTCAATTCTTTGGCCCATCTCGTTATCGGTTGCACTGTTGTATTGCAACGGCTCTTTTGTCGTTGATTTGTCCTATATCGGCTCTTTCTATTGCACCGATTGTTTTCTCCTGGTTCGTTATTATGGTAGCGTTTTTTGTTTTTATATATCAATTTCTTGTGCTGACGTATTGTTTGGTACGTCGAATAATTAGTAATTGAATCTGTTGTTTATCTTCCCGTCTCATTGACCATTGTCGGAAGGCGTGAATTCCGAAGGTTACAATGCCCCCGGATGGCTGATACTGGTTCCTTCTTCCTTCACATTCGCCCTTTCTGATCAACTGAGACAAGCGAGGAAGCAGACGCCCGGACGGCTCGTCAACTCCTCCACCTCGTTGTGTTGTTATAGTTGTTCGATGGTCGGGAACTCGTTCCGTGGATTCTGTGTATCCAAAGAATTTTGTTTTGCGTTGTTGATTCCACGTATGATTTCTTCTTTATTGGCTCCGATGAACCGTCGAATTTGTCTCTTTGCTCTATTATACTCTTCCTTCGTAACGTTTTTTCTATGGTGGGCTCTTCCTTTTACGTGGATGAATGCAATTCCGTTATTAAACCACGTTTCGTTATCTTTCCCACTATTTTTAAGCTGTCCATTCCTTGGTTGCTTGCTGCTCGCGACATCACGTATTGTATCTGGCTATCCATTATGTCGGCGTAGTCGAGTAGGATTTTCATTACTTTCGGCAAGTACTTTACTTATCCCAACTTGTTCTTTATTCCGTCCATCAACCATTCATGGTTGATCTTGACGTACTAACCCATTCTTCCTCTGTTGTTCCTAAGGCACATTTTGCGCGGATTTTTGTCTGAATGTTTCGCAGTGCTGTTAGTATTTGTATAGTTTTTTCTTCTTGTGTTATCTTTTCATTTTGTAAGATCGTTGTCCATTCTTTTTGTAGTTCATCTACAATCTTCTCCATGTTTACTTCTGGTATAATCTTCATTTGTGGCGTATATATTTATCGTTGTTTCGAAGTAACACAGCTCGCTCTATAACTGATATCCTTTCAGTTGCAATCCATCCGGAAGTATTTAGTTCCATTGAAATACTTCTTTATTCTGATATTTATCTGGGATGTCGTGTGGTAGTTGTGGAAATTCGGTTAATACTGCTTTGTCATATGCCAATTCTTTGAGTATACCGTTCTTTTTCCACCTGTTGACTTCGTGCTGATTGCCGTTCTTTAACTTTCGCCTGCAATTGTTTTGTTTCGTCTTCTTTGGTCGCTAATTGATTTTGTGTTTCGTTCAGTTGTGTTTGTTCATCTTTTCCGACAGTTATTTTAGCGCGTGCATCCTGCAACTGCCTTTGGACGTTATTCTTTGCTCGATCCTGGGCTTATTCTTGCTGTCGTGATAATTTCAACGATTCTTGAGTATTTGACAATAGTTTTCCGCGACGATTTCGTATAATGTTTTGATTTCGTCTGGATCCGGTTATACATGCGGCGATTGCATCGTTTCTTTCTTGTACTTGTGGCTGCAATTCCTGCACTTGTTCCGGTTCTACTGCGTCTTTGGTGTTGGGTTCTTGTACTTCAACCTGTCGTTGATGTTCCACCTTGCACTTTTCTTTCCAAACTTTTTCTTTAGCTGCTGTTGTTTTGTTGATTTCTTCCAACTTTTCACTAAAGACTTTGTGTAACGTTCTTATTTCTGCCAGAACGTGCTGTTTTGGTAGTTCTGTACTTGATTCGTATATAGCAAATTTCTTTACTGCATCCGTTAACGCTTCAGCTATCGTTTCATCGACTGTTGCTGATTCCGCTGCAATCAATGATTGGATTGATTCGGCTGATGTTATATTTTGATATGATAGCCGTCTTTGTTGTTTAGCTATTTCCGGTCCACCTTTTCCTGGTTCTGACATGTTGTGTTATCAAGCTTGGGATTGGTAATCCGCGTGCAATGTAGTTCATCGTCTCGCTCGGATCCCATTGTTTTGAGTATTCGGTGGTTATTGTTTTCGCGCAGCTTCTGGTAAAGTGGTTACCGCTGTCATTGCAACCCACTTTTTCGTTCTGCTTCTGTCGATGTCTTTTATTATTGTTCCTTTTGAAGCTTCTGTAGCGTTATCTTCTGTTCTTTGTTGTGGAGCGTTTTCTTTTTCCTGCTCCTTCTGTGACTCGGTTTTTTGAGGCACTAATTTTTTTCTTCTGTTAGTAATAGTTGTAACGGTTTGGGTGCCGTTTCTTCTTGTTTCTTTTATGGTTCCGGTATCTTTTCGTATCTTCATGGAATTGCTCCTTTGCTCCGGTCCACTGCTGTTTCTTCTCTTCTAGTTGTTGTTTCTTTATGTCTAGGTTTGTTTAGTTTGTTGTTGATTTGTTTCAGGATCACACGTTCGACTGGCAACCACAGCATTCTGTCGGTTTGTTCTTGTCGTTTGTGCGTCCGTCTTTCTTGTTTTCCCTCCTTTTTCTTTCGTCAGAGTCCTGTTGGATTTGTTCTGTTTCCTCCTTGGTGGTTTCACCACACATTTCCATTTTTTCCAGGAAATGGTTCATTGACCAATTCATTACGCTATAAACGAATTCCTATTTTTGTTGGACATTCAATCTTGCCACTATTTTCATATCAAATCCATACTTTGCGGCCTTCTCTTCACATCGTTCTGTGACTGTTTTAGGTTTCCGCAACCATGATGCTATCGGTAACCGAGGATCTTTTTCTATAATTTTCTGTGGCTGCTTTCTTTCGTAAAATATTGTTGTTTTTCTTTATTTAACGATTGTTTTGATTCTTCTTGTTTTCCCGACGATGAATAATAGTGTCTAGTATCGTATCTCCGGTTTGGCCCTTTCGAATTGCGCGATCGTGTGCGTGGTTGAATATGCTCATGTCTTCTTTCTAAAGATTTCTTCTCACGCTCAGATGATTCTGAGTTTTTGCGTCTACTTTCTGTAGACCGGCGTGGAGATCTTGTTCGTCTGTTTCGCTCTTCGTGATTCTCCTTTGGGACATCTTGAGGTTCTTTTTTACTCCTTGTTCTTTTATAGTTTCTTCTTTTGGTTGTTGTCTCTTCATTATTCTTTCTGGCATTTCGAAAATTTCTTTTTTCTTTCTATGATGTTGGCAGCATTAATTTTTGGGTTCCTTCTTCACCATCGTCATATTCCAAGGTTATTTCTGGTATCATTTCTCCTCTTTCGTATTACGAATCCTGAGTGTTAAGGGTTTTCTCTTCTTCGTCACAATAGAGCTCTTTTTCTGGACGTTCAATTTCCTTCTGCGGGGGTTTCACTCCTTATATTGTTCCAAAATTTTGGATCAATCCAATCTAGGCAGTTTATACGGATGCTATTCTTTTCTACTGGTGTTCCGATTGCCATTCTTTTTGCTGCCACCGCTTTTAATTCTACTAGTGGAACTTTTGCTACCACATTTGCGATCGAAATGTTTGTTATAGACCGGTGCATGATGTTGCCGAACTGTTTTGCGCCTTCTTCTGTTTCGATAATTGTAATTTGGCCCGTTCGCTGATTGAACCCAAATATCGTTTTGTAGTTCGTCCATCGTTGCCACCAACGCGTGATATGTAAAGATGTTCTTTTCTCGTTAGGAACGGGCGTGAAGCTCATTTGGCTTGGATTCTTATTGAAAGGGTAACGTCGTTGAACGGCCATTATTTTATA
>JASANE010018165.1:0-20108 GCA_030248225.1 Trileptium ribeirensis
TCAACATTTGTTTAGGATTAGGTGCAGCCATAACAACGTCTGAGTGGTACAGTGTAATAATCAGAGCGTAGTGTAATGTAGTGGTGATTGTGTGTTACAGGGGTGAAATCATTTAAATTCCGTCTGTGTGTGATCGGGCAGGACTCAGCTACAGGTTAACCTATTTTATTGATACTGGCTCATTCGAACCGGCATACTATATTTACCGTGTACATCCCCGAGCTTTTTTTGATTTGAGGTCTGGTTCAGGGTTAGTGGTCAAAATGAGAGTTTTTACGCCATTTTAGTACCTGTCAAGAAATCAAGGTTATTTTTATGTTTACTTTCGAATTTTTTTCCCTGGTTGGCTTTATTTTATAGTAAAATGATAAATACCGATGCCTCTTTTTTGTTTTCGATTAAAGTTTCGGTTCTGCAGTTATGAGGTTTGAGAGGGCATGGCGCTTATACTTCCTCGACCCAAATTTCTCAAATTTGTTCTGACGTTCTGAACGGTTGAAAAGTTTCACTTGCTGGTTTTCGGGAATGGGGAACCCATTACCGGTATTGGTTTTGCTTTGTGACATATGGTTCCATAAGTACGGGAGTATGGCAGCCCCATGGTTCAGGGTCAGAGGTCAAAGTGAGGTTTTTACCCCATTTTAGTACCCTTCACGGAAGCAATTTTGTCTTAACTTTCGAATTGATTTCTCTATTGGTTTTGTTTCATATTGAAATGATAAATACCGATGCCTTTTTTGTTTGTCGATTAAGGCTCCGGTTCTAGAGCTATGAAATTTGAGGAATGGCTCCCTAGTGGTTCCACGACCCCAAATTCATAATTTTGCGTGGCTGATAGCTTGCATTTGGGAATTTTCGGGCATTGGAAACTTATGCCGGTGTTAGTTTGTATGCTTCACTACGCTCTGCAATCTCGATAGAGTTACTACTAAATATGTGATCACGTAAATTTTTGAGGCTCCTCCAAATTGGGCACGCTCCGTCTTTGAATACAAAGCAATCCAACGCTATCTATCTATGAAGCAGATATATATTCTAAAGTATGCATATGCCGAAATGTCATTTTGTTTAAAAAATCAGGGCGCAGAATATTAGCCACTGAACCTTGTTCAAAGCTGTAGAAATTAAACCTAAAGCGACATCTATGGTTGCTTTTTGATTCATAAACGCGAGCTTACTGCTTGTTTTCATAGCAGCAAATGTAAACATTAGTTGTATATGAAAAAACATGTTCTGTATAGACAAAACTGACTTCTTACATTGACGAACGTGTAGCTTATTTGCGAAGAGCAAGCGACCTGTGTTTGCTCGATTTGTAAACAAAGCGCTAAATATTGTTCAACAGTTAAAATTTAGATCAATTTCAACCGTACTTTGCTCCCAAAAATTGTGTTAAAATTTGCGCATTTCGCCTTATTAATTCGTATAAGCTTCGTAAAATACTGTAAACATTTTGATACAACGCCAAATATGGAAGCTAATTTTAATATTGAATAACTTGGAAAACAAACATTCTCGACCCCGCTTGTTTCTCGTGTATATTAACGATCTTCATCTTTGTTTTTGAACACGTAAAATACCAATTGTTTGCAGATGACGATAAACTGTATATAAATATTGCAAATAGCGCCGATGATAGAACCACAGCATGTAAAATGCGATTAACTCTTTAGTAACTGGGCCGATATATGGCAACTCTCTATTTCTGTACATAAATGTAATATTTCGTATTTGGGCAGAATAACCCCAATTTCCGCTACACTGGTGGATCTGAAATTCCTTCTGTTTCCTAATTTAGTGACTTAAATGTTACGATAAGCAGTGACCAAAAATACGAAACTCACTATAATGTCATTGTCGCTAAACCCTATCGAGTGATTAATATATTATTCCGCCGTTTTTTAAATAGTGATCAGGAATCAATAAGGATGACCTATTTGTCATACGTCCGCCCAATTATAGAATACTGTAGTCAAGTCTGGTCACCGTGTTATTTGTTGGAAATTGACAAGCTGGAAAAGGTTCAGCGGTATTTCACATGTACATTAGCGGCCAGAATGGGCATTCAGAAAATGTCTTGTAGCGAAAAATTGGCGTGTTTTCGATTAGAACATCTGGAGCTACGTCGTTTGAAACGCGACGTAATCCTGATATTTAAATGTCTTAACAATGAAATTAATTGCTGCGAAAACTTGTTTGTAATGTCCGGTAACATAAATACGCGCGGCCATCGGAACAGGCTGCTCAAGCCTAAGTTTCGCTCTAATTCTTTAAAGCATAGCCTCGCAGTTAAAACAGTTCATGTATGGAACAAGTTACCAAATTTTGTTGGTTCTGAGCCCATAGTCGAAGCACAGGACCCTTTAAGATTTAAAAAACGTTGAACATGCTTAATTTAACCAATTCTTGCAAATTCAAAAGAAACCTTTAGAAATAAAAGTGTTTGTTGTTTACTCTCTTGCAACGTCTTTGTCCTTAAAGATTAATTGCATTCCCATCTCGTCAACCAGATGTAAGAGGAAATTCCTTTCTGGCTGTAATCAGTTTATTAACCTTTGCTTTGCACGTATAACTATGTTTCTAAACATATCGTTTGTTGTAGATATATTTTTGTGAACTAGTACACTGGCAGTTGGTAAGCCATTGCCTAAATCTCGAGCTCGCTATGACGGCCTTAACGCCTGATGCAAACCTCGTTACGCTGACTTTACCAGTCTGGTTAATAAATGATTTTGTTCTTGTTGTTGTCAGTAAGTCAACCAGTCAATTACTGTCGGCAAAGAAATACTTATTCCTTCGGAGACAATCAAGGTACTAGGCGTAACCTTAGACAAAAAACTGTCATTTCAAAAGCACATAGCCGAGCTTGCAGGTGTATGTACGTGGCAGCTAAAAGAAATAAACAGAATACGAAACCGTCTTGATGTAGATACTTCACATTCTATCTCCAGAGCTTTCGTCATGTCACGAATCGACTACTGCAATGCGCTATACTGTGGACTGCCCAGTGCTAGCCTCTTGCCTCTCCGTCGGCTTTTACATTCAGCGGCAAGTAATGACTTGATGGCCTGTCAGACAAGACCATATAACACCCGTTTTGAGAAGATCTTCATTGAGTTGCCTCTTGACACTTTCCAGCATCCAACTACAAGATTCTCTTACTGCGTATACAACGCACTTAGTGTCAACAAGTCCGACATATATTGCTGACATGCTCACAAACTCAACAGGATCGCGACTTGCCAACGAACGGGTATTTCGTATTGATATGACAAGAAATGGCAGTTTTCATTTTTAGACCCTCATAAATGGAATAAACTGCTAGCGACACATCTGAGAAATCGTGATCTTGAAATTACTCGATTCAAATCTAATTACGGAAGACTCATTTATTCCCAATGACATGACAATTTTTCATATTGTACACGTATCATTACATTCTCTTTTTGCGCTTCTGCAACGCTCTTGCGAAAAAAGCGCGTTATAAATTCATTGTTGTTGTTGTTGTTGTTGTAAGTCACCTGGAGTAAGTAAAACAATTTTTTTGAAACGACGATAAAAATCAGGGTTACATAAAGCCCTCTTCAGGAATTGTAAAATATTTGGGCCTACTGCACTGTGAGGATATATTGGATATATTATCCCACCAACTGTTTTCAAATTATTTTAACTTCACTTCGTATGTAACACGCCAAACAAATTTAAAAATTAAAATTATTATATTGTCAATATCTGCTGAGAAAAGTGATATATGTAGAAGATAAAGCTATAAAATACAAGTGCTACTTCTTTAAAGTTTATGTATATAAAAAATTGAAAAAATGTGTTAGTGTGTATATTCCCTACATGCAAATTTTTGTACAAAATGTTTCAAAACGCGATAATATTTGCTATGATTTAATAACAATTTTATTTATTTATTTATTTGTGTATTCATTTATTTGACTTTGAGGACTAGTTATATTTTATTGAATAAAATTTTTCTCAAAAATCGGAAACGAGCATTGCACTGAAATGAAAAAGAAAATATATTTTCAGCACCACTAGAATCGCGCATTATAATAGTCTAGTTAGTGTCTCAAACGAGCTTTAAGTGTAAATATTTTTCTATATTATTCCACATTGTGTCCTATATACCGCTAGTTCCGTAAAATTGTTTCGAGCACTCTTCAAAATACATTAACCGAAATCAGACAAACATTACCTAAAAGACTACAAACTAAGAAATAATTATAAATATTGAAGGTAAAGAAATACTTGTATAATAGTACATCTAAGAATAATAATATGGATGCTCAGCCCGCAAGTGATACATATATATATGAGCCCCTCAAAATTATATACTTAGAATATAATGTATCATCTGTAGGTTTTATAATTTTCTACTGCTTACTTAAGCTCGAAGTCATTAAAATAGAATTGACCATAAGTATCATCAAAAATGCGTTTTAGCATGCTTAATAATTGACCTCTTAACCGATTGTCATAATAGTTGGCGAATATTTAATATTTCCCTGGTTATAATGCTATGAATTTCTGCTCTGACTTTTTTATTGACATTCACGTTCAGCATTTTTGTCAATCTCATGCGAAAAAGCGCGTTATAAATGTTTTTATAATCATAAAAAGCTACACTCAAGCTTAGTCGCAGTAGTTGTAGAACGATGGGTTTCAATTACTTTTAATTTCTCGATAGCTCTCCCTAATTATAGAATATTTCACCAATATGCCTATTTATATAGCAACGAATAGAATAATGGAGTCACAATATTATAATAAACGCGTCGGACGGCGAATTTCCAAATACCACGAAAACTGAGCATTAATAATAATTGAAAAAATAAATAAAATGAAAAACAAAGAGCAAAGCTAGAATTAGAGATCTTAATGCCTATGTAATATATTTTACAAAATATAATTCAGAAAAGAATAGAAAATCGTTTGGACTGTTGATTCTTAGAAAGATTTTGTATTTTCTTCAAATTTAGTGCGTTAAAGGCCCAACTGTAGTTGGGAATGTCTTAACGGTAGATAGTGCAGATAATGCCCTTGTCACTAATAAGATTGTGTGTGAAACATTCGCCAATCTAATAATATGTTTCAAAATACTAGCCATTCCATCATTCCATAATTTAAGCTAATACCTGTACGCCGGTTGATAATCAAACTTAAAAGCAGTTTGGTTATGATGGAGATAACGCTGATATCATACACGCCATTGCATTGCCTACAACACCTTTAGTATATATACAGCAACAAAAATAAATAAGAAATTAATTAAACCCATACACGCCTGAGGAACACATTCTTTCGTACGATTAGGAAGGAATCTCTGCGTACATATAAACTCATTTCTGATTATTTTAAGAAGTGAGTTAGGTTACTTTGTTTAATGCACTCTTTATAATGTTTTGGAATTTATTGCTTGTAATATTGATAATACTTTCTAAACATTAACAGTTTTTAATGAAGTTATGTTGAACCAAATAATTCGAAATCTGAGCTTTAGATGTGAGAATTTAGGTTCCCGGTTCGGCTCGGCTGGCCTGCCATGATGTTTGAAGAGTCCAGCCGGTCCAGAGTCTAAGATCTGTCTGTGAGAGCCGAGCTAAGCCGAACATAGTGTATTTGCAAAAGCTGAAGTCGGCACTTACAAAAAACAAAATCGTTTATTAACCATACACATACTAGTAACTGGTAAAGTCAGCGTAACGAGGTATTTTAAAACGAGGTAACTTAAAGGCTCTTTTCTAAAACAACAAATGTAGTTGTAACTGCTGGCTGATCCATATATAGTACAATAGTCATCCAAGAGCAAGAACAATCAATAGCCTCGAATAGACTCTTACAAGCACCAAAAGCTATTATATACGTTGGTTGTATGTTATATTCTCCCTTGAAGCACAAACTTTTTATTATTAGGAACCCAAGAACCGAGCGGAGCCTGGATTTCCAACGAAAGAGCTGAGCCGAGCCCAATCGAACATGGTTCACGAAAAGCCGAGTAAAGCCAGACCTAAAATCTGTCTGTGAGAGTAGACCCGAGCCTGAAACTCCGGCTCTTGCTCGACTCTATATGTTTAGGTACAGGGTTTGGTGACCTACATACGTAAAATGTCATAAGCTATGAAATAATTACGTAACCAGTTTAATTTCTTCATAAGTAAACAACCTATTTCCATATTAGGGTATTTAAAAACGATAACTAGATAATATTTCAAACGATGCAACTCATGTATATACGTCTAATTTAACAAAATAATTCTAGCCGAAATAAATGAACGCGTTCGTGATTTAAGAAACAACGAAACTAGTTGCTTTTCGTGGTAAACTATACATGTATCGGTCTCCCTCGGTAAGATTCAGGATCTGCACTGCGGAGTGAGAATGTATGGACTCAACATTATGTGACTATATGATTGTAGTGTTTGTGACCAATTCACTTCCAACTAGCCACCAGCCCCATCCACCACGGGAAAAAAACAGCGCCCACACAATCCGAAAACTCAAACGCTAACCAAGTAGTTAACAGCATATAATTCGCGTTTCGATAAAATAATACTAATGCGTTTACGACGAAAACACAAATATAATGTTGTATTTGGTTTGAAAACGATAACTATTTCCTACAGATGCTGCGTTTTTATGAAAGTGGTATTAAAGCAAAGACGTATTAAACTTGTTTTTTTTTGTTTAGTTCAAGGTAAGGGATATTTGTCTTAGCGGTACAATATTTGATATACATATTTATATTTTATATATTTGTGTGTAAAGTTTAATTATATTGCATGTAAACTTTTCAACAGTTGAATATGTATTTGTCATCAAGTTCCCCATTTTTATGAGCTGGATTTGTATCAGAAGTCTATATTTTAAGAAACGCCCGCATTTCTTTAAATAAGCTGAGAACCGACCATGGGTCAATTTATGCCGATATTGTTGTTCTGCAGGTGACTGTGTATAGAGTTGCGAGCGATGTACTCCTATTATAGACAGCCAAGTCATATTGAATTAAACATGGGACATATTTACAGTAGTAACATATGTTTGTTTAAAACTTATATACAGAAAATATTTACATGAAAGATATATACAATCAGAAACAGGTTGTTTCGCTTTCAGCTAACCGGTTGTAGGTTCCGGTTATATTGGAGAGACATTGACTGCTATCATGCCAGATGTTATTCCTGTTTAGGACATAACCATTCAAAAATGTGGAACGAAATCGATGATACTGCTCGTATAAGTTGTAACCAATATTTAGCAGATTTTTGCACGGATCCGGATTTCAAATTTCCTGATGTTTCATATAATATTTAAATATTTGTCCTAGAGAACCGTTGCTTAGAAAATATATGATGTCTATACTTTATAATGCTGTATTCTTTTGATCAAAATATCCGCAAGTTACACATCCACTAAAATAGAGTTTACGCCTCCTATACATGAAATATTTCACCTAAGCAGTTTCCAAAAATCAGCTGTGTTTTCCCAATATGCATTTAAGCTAGTTCTAAGTTCTAGCTTGGGTTGAATCACCTAAAATATGGACAATAAAGAAATAAAGAAATCAAGCAAGCATAAAATAATTAGCGCGTTAATAGAAAATTGACTGAAAGTTTACCCTTTGATCACTACGCTTCAATTAAAGCCTCAAATCACACACTATTTCCTATCAAATGAATCAATTCAATATGGATGGATGAATTTCGAGCGAAAATTGGCAACGCCAGGGAACTAACTTTTTCTCTGTAGGATTAATAACAGCCTAATTTAAACCGTAAACTTAAAGCCAAAACTTAAGCTAAGGCCCCTATACAACATAAAAAAGGGAGTACTCCCGTAAAATATAAGGCTGGCATTTGCCTCGCTATGTCACTGTATTTTTGTAGTAGCGGAAGGATTCAAATTGATTTTTCGCTTGGACATTTATTCGAGCGCTTTTTCTCTAAAGGTGTCTTGACACTCTGGCTTCGGTAAGGTGTTATCCACATTTCTACAAAACGTGGTTTCTCGAACTCAAGTAACAGCGTGTACATACACGATTTTTAGATGCTGTATAGTGATGAAATCATTAGCTAACAGAGAAATTTCGTTAACGGCGAAATACCTTAAAGAAACGGTCTGATTTTCTAATAGCAACAATGGTTCACGCCTAAAAATTAACATATAGTCGCCCGCTTAACAATTAGAGGATTCCTGGGCAGAGTTTTCATATTTGGGCTTGCCCGTTACTATTACGTATATTGATTTGCCAGCGGTTATCACACCAACTAGTAAATAATTGTGTTGCAGGTGGATATTAATGGAGCCGTTGGTATGCAGACTGCTGGTTTTTATCAGGACGTAGGTTTGGGATAAAATTAATGACATACATGAGCGAAGCCAGAAGTTTTTGTATGGAAGGGCCCTGAATGTGCTACGGGGCACAGCCAAAATGTGCTTTCATCCATAAAAGTGGCATCGAATTTTCTGTTGTGTTTTAGAGGGCACAGATACCGCACCGAGACACGCCCCCCTCTTGGCACCGCCTTTGATGATATATGCTAATTTCGAGATCGGATCTGGCATCTTACACGACAGTACAGTATTTTTCTTGTATACGAATGAAATCGTTGTTTTTTATGATATATAATTTTGTAACTTTTTTGTGAGGATGTCAGGCTGCATGTTGGACATGCGGCGTTCCCATTATAATGTCCCCACTGAGTGGAGCTTTTGTTCTCCTGTAGTCTCGACCTTACCATAAGTTTAAAACTTTAGTCAGGGTCATACCCAAGCTGTAAATTTATTGATATGCAACACACTCATAGGTACTAAATTTTTTGTTCACGGTGTCGTACATATTCTTAGCTACCATGTTTTCGCGAATTGACAGTAACAGACATCGTCTGCAGCTAATGCGACGTACTTTGCACTCATGTTGTTACTTTTTTAACATGACTTCTACGTCTAAACCATTCACATGTTACTAAGATGATATAACGCAAAGTCAATAAAATTGAAAAGACGCATGGTGTCCTGGACACCTTCGGAAAATTATAACATCCCTTGTTAATTACCCTTGGAAGTTTTTATAAAAACAAGCTGGCATCTAAGACACCCTCTTGTCAATGGTGTTCCTGACCGTATGTGGGTACACAGATTCCTAAGGTTGGGAACGTTATAACATAAGCCCGGGCAAGGCTAACAACGGGATTTCAGCATCACGTTTCAAGACTCATCTTCATCGTGAATAAAAGTATTGTAAATGTACTTGATACTCGACTGCCTAAGTTTCGGGCTCATTGTGACGGCCTCAACGCCAGAATCCTCGGCTACGGTTATAATTTCTTAATAAATTGATTGACTGAAATCTCCATCAGAAAATGCTGTGTACTGCACCTCAGCACAGGAAACCGGTCCAACACCATTATTACATAAACTATATATAGTTGTTCCCATATCCTAACAGCTTTCGTGACCTCTAGATAACTGTTAGCATGGATTTAAAATTTGTGACCCATATAAAGATAATAGTTCCCAAGGTGTATCGTGTTGCTAATGAATATTTCGTCGTTTTTATGTATGGCATGGAACTGTTGATTATTGGATATAAAACTTATGCCAATCCTATTCTTGAAATTTACCCCAGGTATGATCACCACATGTGGTCTTAGATACAAACAAGGTCAAAAGTGTTAAATTCAACGATATTTCACCCAAAGATTCTCTACATCCGTTCGCCTCAACAGATGTGATACAAAAATTCCTTGTAATGATCTTCAATTAAAATGCTACGCCTTCGGTGCTTAAAAGTAGTGGGGATCATTGCTTTCAAGTGCTTAAATTCAAAGCCAAATTTCAAACACAATCTTCTGTTGTTCCAACAATTTACAAACGCACGAACACAGAGAAAACTAATCAAATTTATGTTTCCGATAAACACATACAATATTACTTTGCAGGGTGATTGACTGTCAAAACTCGCTTCCCAGCCATGTTGATGATCAACCGATTCTTCTGTCTAGCAACTCTAAACCTGAGACAGCTCCTGGAAAAGGTCGATCTAAATAGATTTTTCAAGTAGGCAAAAACCTATAATCAGATGTAAGTTGACCTGTCCGTTTCTTATTATTAAAGGGTATTTATGTTTGTAATTCATTGTATGTTTTATGTCTATATCTTATTTTTTTGTAAACAGTACATTTTATGCAACAAGTGTTGCACAACTCTTTTACCTGAAATACCCAGTTACCAGTAATAAACGATTTACTGGTACAAATGCTTAATGCAAGTATAGGCCGTGCAAAAACGTTAATAAACAATTTGAATTGAGTTGAGATATGAAAGGTGTGAAGCTGCTTAGATCTTATTAGAGGATCCAGGTAAAGCGACAGGTTTATTTGATTTCGAAACCTTCATTATACACATTGTTGTAGTTTCTCTACAGTGTCGCAAGTTGTATTAAAAATATAGACTATACACAAACGAAAGAAAAAATTAATTTTGTTACAGTTACGTTGCAACAGACCAAATATAACAGTGACACAATGAAAATACTTACTACTACGACAGTCATATATAGAAATTTTACAACACAATATACAACAACAATTTTCAGTGTAAACTGACCTTCCATATGGACGCCTATAACAATAGTTAAATAGTGAGCAATTCCGCGTTTTATATATAAATATACTATATCTTTATACTATTCGGAGACAGTTAAACTACAATTTATTTTACTGCTGCTACGTTCACCTATTGTCATTGAGAAATTGTCGAAAATTTCGAAGCGAAATACTTTTCTATTTTGTGTCAGTGCAGCTCCGTTTATAGTGCAAAATTGGCGAGTGGAACAAAATGTGTGGTACACAACAAACACTGAAAAACAAACAAAGTTAGCTGGAAATTAGTGTTATCTTTTGCGGTTTTACAAACAATCTGAGGTAGGTATCAATTAGCCGGTATATTCTACCTATATATTATAATTAAACAGAGGTGTGTTCTTGTGCAGTAGTCTGCGCTCCTCTAAAACATGATACAAAATCGAAGTACACGATTATATATGCGCTCCAGGTGCATCCATTTTATTTTGTTCGTCAAATAAGGGATTCGATATGCTTCCCGCTCGCCTACATATTTATTTGCACAATCGTTCATTAGTGGCGTGGTTCTTGATATTTCGCTTCACGCTGAACAGCTGTTCATAAGAAAGGATATCCTGGAGACCCATCAAATTACAGACCTATTTCTCTGGTTTCGAACGTGTGCAAAGTGATAAAACGAATTAAGAGCCATCTAAGGTCCTTTTTTAAACAACATTACCTCATTGCACCTAACCAGCATGGATTTGTTGCAAAGAGATCTACCGAAACTCAACTCCTTGAAACAGCTTACAATTGGGCAAAAGCTGTTGACTGTGGAACAGCTGTTGACGTAGTATATATTGACTTTGCCAAGGCATTTGATACGGGTTCTCATTCTAAATCACTCAATAAGCTGCGTTGTGCTGGATTATCAAATTATCTACTGCGCTGGATCGAAAATTTCCTTTCCAAGAGAACATTTAGTGTCAAAATAAATAATACAGTGTCTGCTCGACGTACAGTTTCATCTGGAGATCCGCAAGATAGTGTACTAGGTCCTACATTGGTTTTACTATACATTAATGATATTGTTAATCAGAACTTTAATAACGTTAACTGTAAAATATTTGCGGATGACGTCAAACTGTACGCATATATTCCTCGTCAGAATAGCTATATTGAAACTCAAAGTCTACATCTGCATCGTAATTTGGTCAAGAGAATGGCAACTTTCAATATCGGCACCAAAGTGTCAAGTTTTATACCTAGGATCTACGAATCCGAGACATAGCTATTTTTTGAATAATGAAATTATTCCCTTTTGCAATCACTATAAAGATTTGGGGATCACTGTGTCAGAAAATCTCAAATTTAGCACTCATTGTAATAACATCGTTCCCAAAGCCCTCCGTATATCTAATATGATATTTAGATGTTTCAAGAGGTTTAATATTGTGTGCTTATACCAGTTACGTGAGGCCTATTCTTGAGTATGCATCTTCCGCGTGGTCACCTATTTTTCTCACTGCAATTAATATTATTGAGAAAGTGCAACGATACTAGTCCCGCAGAATTTTTACTAGAGCCGGTTTAGAAATGGTGTCCTACAACCATAGGCTACGCCATTTAGGTCTTGAACCGCTTGAAAAACGTCGCTTAATAAATGGTCTAGTAATGACATTTAAATACTTTCATAAAAAAATAGACAGCGCGACTCATGGTTTTTTGAATATAATACTATTACGATCAACAGAAGTCGTTAGGAAAAGTTACGAAAAAAGAGCTCAAACCACAATTTTGGACCACAAATTTCCATCACGTATTATAAACCAGTGGAATAAACATATGCTCCCTTTCTGTTTAAACTTTATTAAGAATGTAAGCTTTTGTAATTATGTATTCTTCTGTTTTATAAATTTCTACTGCATATTCTTTCTTATTACCAGTAACGAGAATTAGTAAGCCATTGCCTCATTTTGGGTTCGCTATGACGGCCTTAACGCCAGAGCAACCCCCGCTACGCTGATCTCTCGACACCTGGCATAAATTCTTGAAAAAATTATTGTTGATATATGAATTTGACTCCTTTATCTATGTGGTTAATTCGATGCCCTGAATAGACTGATGCTAATAAAATGATAACTGATCCGAGAAAATGGCCGATAGTCGTCATGCTATATTTTCAACTACTAGCAGAAACGCAAATCTTGCTTTGCCACTGATTAATTTTTGTCGATTTCAACTGTTATTTAAAGAGAATTCTTTCTGTTAGATAAAATAGAATCGAGTGTATTCAGTAGTATATATGTGCTACATAATCACTTATGGCATCTGTTTCTTGATGTCAGAGAATCTCATATCCTATGTATAATATACTATTCTATCCGTAAACATTTTGCTCGCTTGTTTACACAATAACAACAACAAAGTTTATGAACAAAGGGAATACAGATATCCGTAAAGTCAGCGTGACGAGGGTTACAGACTTCCGGTGTACCGATAACAACAATGTAGTCATAAAATGAATGCATAAACGAATTTTAAACAAGACAAGTTAATAAAGCTAAATTCAACCTAAAAAGAAGCAAGTTCACTTACATCCATTAACCCTGCAAGGACTGCGGGGGGTCTTAGAGGCCCTTGGCCCTGTGTTTCATTGACAAAAGCTTACTGTTTAGAGCTAGATTGCTGCAATTCAGTGAGAATTCATAATTCACTCAGACGCTAGTTCTGCTGCTTTTACAATTTTGGTTAAGGTGTCCCGTTCGACCCAGGGCCTGACAGACCCCCCCTCAGCCCTAGGAGTGTGCAGGAATTTAGCCTTCAAGTATGTAAATTTTGTACACCCTTTCCGGTCTGAGGGGGGTCTGACAGGCCCCCGTGATCATATTGCACTGTATCATGCTATTTTCAGGTCAGTAAGTAAAATATATAATGGTACAAAACATCGTAACTATCTTTTAATGTTGATAGCTAACCCAGAAATCCATAAAAGAAGCAATCATAGTTACTTTTCCAAAGGGGGCCTCCGAGACCCCCCGCCAGTCCTAAGAAGGTGTGTGAAAAGCCCAGTCCTTGGAGGGTTAATACACTGTGCGAAAAAAAATATTAATTTTTATTTTAAAAGTCATTTCAAATGATTATTAAAATGGTTTCTACTAAAATATAAGTCTGGCTAACGCCATATGCACTAGGTGTTTATACATTGTCACAATTACATTAAAATCTATCAAGCCATTCTGAGGTTATGGTGTGCTATGCCGACACTTAGAAATAGACAATGATTTAAACATGTTAACCACGTATTTAAGACTCAGATTCTCAATCAACATTATTCCAAAGTTAAGACACTTAAAATGCACAGTACAAATATAAAACAAATCTATTCGGCTAATACTAGTTGATTTTACATAAACATGGTGTTATTTGCTTAACACCTATCTTCCCAAGTCAAATCACATAAAATATGATGACTTTGGCTCGTTATTCTCCATTGGCATACTTGCTTATGACTTCGCTTATCCCACTCAGTCTCGAACCTCCCACCCCCCTCCTTCCAGGCGTCGCCGATCCCCTGGGAATCGGGCAATTGGCAAAAAACGGGCAAAATCAAAAATTTAGCGACATTGGGAAAATTGGGCGGAATTGGCAAACGTTAGGTAAAAATTTTTAATATGTGGCAAAAGTTATGAAAAATGTTTCAAAAATTTATACAACCCATATGACCTACCTCCCGCCGGCAGCTTTGATCCCCTGCGACGACCCCCACCCTCTTTCGTCGCACCCGCTATCTCCCCTTGGACTTCGGCCCTCGCCCATGTAATACCCATTGGATAGGTAAATCAATTTTTATTTGTATATGTGAAGATAGTCGTCCACCAACTCGGTCGATTCAGCCCTAAGTTAATAAGATAAGAGCGATTCAGGATTGAAAATGATTTCCACCACTTATTCCGTCAGAAAACTTGATAACCATATAACCGCTGCAGTATACTTCATGCTATAACAAATCACAAATAACGTAAATATTCAACAAAAACAAAATCGACCAGCCACTTCTAATTGCTGATAACCAGACAATCGCAAAATTTACACCGAATTTTTACCTGGAATACGGCGATATCAGCATTATAGTGTAAAATTTCTGTCTAAATGTATATACATGCTGTGAATTCTACGTCAAGAGAATTCCTAACCTAACCAACTCCAAAAACAAGGATAAACTCAGCTTGCTCTTGACTTAAATTGATGGTTTCAACATCTTTATTATGTGATAGGTAGTATCCAGGTTGCATGAACCCAGGAATGGATTGAACCGATTTTGAACTCGGCTCAGTTCGTGAATGCGGTTCGAATATTATATAAAATTTATATATTTTCTGTAGGATTAGATTCGACTCAGGTGTTATAGCCAAAGAGACTCAATACTGCCTAGATTTAGAGCGAAATTTTTAGATTGACTGGTTGTATTGCCTCGTACAAGCGTATATTTTAGCGGTATTCGTTTCGTATGGCAGACAACTAAGTTTCATTTAACTGTGAAAATCTGAGCTAACTTGGGTCGCTTACAACCTAGCAGGAAACTATAAAGGCAAAAAACGGGCTGGTATTAAACTGAAACATGGAGTTTTTGACTCCCGCTCCTTAATTGGTGGCGATACTGGCTTTAAAAGCACCCAGCTGAAAACAATATTGATCTGTTGCTGAGTTATTAGTGTTGCTAAAGATTTTCACGAATTATATGATATATAACGTAAATGTAAAATCTATCTGTGATGTGATTTGTATATAACTATTTTCACAATTTTAAATCATCGAAGTTTAGATTTCCGACTGTATACATAATGTATTTCTACAATCGACTCCGGCTATTTCGATAATCGATTCCGACTCTCGATAATGTATTTAATTTAATATAGAACCTACCACTATACACGACGGGTACATGACCGCTTACTGTTGCCTATTACCATAGTACGCGGGTATGTTCATCATTGAGATTACTTGGTTGAAACCAGAATGTAATGTTTGCTATTACCAATGATAAATCCAACGTTAAAAATAATATTTATCAATAACAGAGAGTATTTCTAGGATAGATGTAATCGACTGCCGACTTATTTCTGGTGCGATAACCTTAGTTTCTTCGCGATCACGACATAAGTCGTCATAAAGACTTGTTAACGCCAATAAACTAACGGGAAACGTAAGGCTTCTTTTTCAGGATATAATATGATACAACACACGAATAAGTTATCCGCTTCAATTCTAGATACCAGGAGCATTGAACAAAGTTTTTTCTAAATTTTTGAAAATCGCTCTTTGAGATAAGGAATTGCACCGGCTAAATTTCAGTAAATCATGATACACGAATTTCAGTAAATACAACACACGAATAAGTTATCCACTTCAATTCTAGATACCAGGAGCATTGAACAAAGTTTTTTCTAAATTTTTGAAAATCGCTCTTTGAGATAAGGAATTGCACCGGCTAAATTTCAGTAAATCATGATACACGAATTTCAGTAAATACAACACACGAATAAGTTATCCGCTTCAATTCTAGATACCAGGAGCATTGAACAAAGTTTTTTCTAAATTTTTGAAAATCGCTCTTTGAGATAAGGAATTGCACCGGCTAAATTTCAGTAAATCATGATACACGAATTTCAGTAAATGCAACACACGAATAAGTTATGCGCTTCAATTCTAGATACCAGGAGCATTGAACAAAGTTTTTTCTAAATTTTTGAAAATCGCTCTTTGAGATAAGGAATTGCACCGACTAAATTTCAGTAAATCATGATACACGAATTTCAGTAAATACAACACACGAATAAGTTATCCGCTTCAATTCTAGATACCAGGAGCATTGAACAAAGTTTTTTCTAAATTTTTGAAAATCGCTCTTTGAGATAAGGAATTGCACCGGCTAAATTTCAGCAAATCATGATACACGAATTTCAGTAAATACAACACACGAATAAGTTATCCGCTTCAATTCTAGATACCAGGAGCATTGAACAAAGTTTTTTCTAAATTTTTGAAAATCGCTCTTTGAGATAAGGAATTGCACCGGCTAAATTTCAGTAAATCATGATACACGAATTTCAGTAAATACAACACACGAATAAGTTATCCGCTTCAATTCTAGATACCAGGAGCATTGAACAAAGATTTTTCTAAATTTTTGAAAATCGCTCTTTGAGATAAGGAATTGCACCGGCTAAATTTCAGTAAATCATGATACACGAATTTCAGTAAATACAACACACGAATAAGTTATCCGCTTCAATTCTAGATACCAGGAGCATTGAACAAAGTTTTTTCTAAATTTTTGAAAATCGCTCTTTGAGATAAGGAATTGCACCGACTAAATTTCAGTAAATCATGATACACGAATTTCAGTAAATACAACACACGAATAAGTTATCCGCTTCAATTCTAGATACCAGGAGCATTGAACAAAGTTTTTTCTAAATTTTTGAAAATCGCTCTTTGAGATAAGGAATTGCACCGGCTAAATTTCAGTAAATCATGATACACGAATTTCAGTAAATACAACACACGAATAAGTTATCCGCTTCAATTCTAGATACCAGGAGCATTGAACAAAGTTTTTTCTAAATTTTTGAAAATCGCTCTTTGAGATAAGGAATTGCACCGACTAAATTTCAGTAAATCATGATTCACGAATTTTCAGTAAATACAACACACGAATAAGTTATCCGCTTCAATTCTCAGATACCAGGAGCATTGAACAAAGTTTTTTCTAAATTTTTGAAAATCGCTCTTTGAAGATAAGGAATTGCACCGGCTAAATTTCAAACTACCTTCTAATACCACACATATTATATCGATCTAGATACAAACTCGCACAATTCTAAAAAACCAGATAAAACACCCACAGTAAATCATGATACACGAATTTCAGTAAATACAACACACGAATAAGTTATCCGCTTCAATTCTAGATACCAGGAGCATTGAACAAAGTTTTTTCTAAATTTTTGAAAATCGGTCTTTGAGATAAGGAATTGCACCGGCTAAATTTCAGTAAATCATGATACACGAATTTCAGTAAATACAACACACGAATAAGTTATCCGCTTCAATTCTAGATACCAGGAGCATTGAACAAAGTTTTTTCTAAATTTTTGAAAATCGCTCTTTGAGATAAGGAATTGCACCGACTAAATTTCAGTAAATCATGATACACGAATTTCAGTAAATACAACACACGAATAAGTTATCCGCTTCAATTCTAGATACCAGGAGCATTGAACAAAGTTTTTTCTAAATTTTTGAAAATCGCTCTTTGAGATAAGGAATTGCACCGGCTAAATTTCAGTAAATCATGATACACAAATTTCAGTAAATACAACACACGAATGAGTTATCCGCTTCAATTCTAGATACCAGGAGCATTGAACAAAGTTTTTTCTAAATTTTTGAAAATCGCTCTTTGAGATAAGGAATTGCACCGACTAAATTTCAGTAAATCATGATTCACGAATTTCAGTAAATACAACACACGAATAAGTTATCCGCTTCAATTCTAGATACCAGGAGCATTGAACAAAGTTTTTTCTAAATTTTTGAAAATCGCTCTTTGAGATAAGGAATTGCACCGGCTAAATTTCAGTAAATCATGATACACGAATTTCAGTAAATACAACACACGAATAAGTTATCCGCTTCAATTCTAGATACCAGGAGCATTGAACAAAGTTTTTTCTAAATTTTTGAAAATCGCTCTTTGAGATAAGGAATTGCACCGGCTAAATTTCAGTAAATCATATATTCCTTAACGGATTTATTCGAAATATTCAACTTTCACAATTATATATTCCAACGTTTTCTAATTGCTTGTACAACATCCTGGAATGGTTTAATTAGGATTGTGAAATTTTTTTAAAAAAATTTATGTATAGCATTAATTAATCAATCAATTAATTCATCAATTAATTAATCAATGAATCAAACAATCGATTAATTGATCAATAAACAGCATGTGCTCATTGTAAACTACCTCTAGCGGTGACTTGATCATCCAAAGTTAAGTTTATCAATTTTCAAAAAGTGTTAAAAGATTAAACTGTATTTGTATCTCTAGTAATACGATTCAGGTTAGACATTGGTCCAAACTATTATGTTTGAAAAGTATTACTTACCACGTCAGTTTTACTAGTAACTTTTGTGACACAAATGTCCATTTTACAAGTTCCTTTTCTAGTCGCTAAAATTTTTGAGAAGCGCAGTGAACCTATTTCAATCTCATCATATATTATATGTATAGAATTTCGCTAGGCTGCATCAAATGGGCAACTACCCGGCTCAACCGGGGTATCCCAAAGCTAATAGTAGTCCAAAATCAGGTTTTTCTAGTGAGCGCTCAAATAGTCAATACATAGCCTCAGAAACGGTTTCTGATCTCACATTTTATTTAATGCATCAAAAAACAATTTTAATTTTCTTACTAATTTTTCTAATTTTTAGCTTCGTAATACTATTTTAGACAAATATTTCTTTTATTTTTTGTATCAGTTGGGTCATTTGTCGGAGAATAAAATAAGTTAGCAAAAAAGTCAAAAGTTTCATGCCTAGCCCCCAATATTACACACGCAACATATGCTAAAAGTGCCAACAAAGAGGGCTTTTTGAGTTTATAAAACACCTAAATGCACCTTTGAAATGTTTGAACATAGGACACTCAACCACAATAGCATTGAGCAATAGGTACACAGCGAAATATCAACTTTGTGTAATGTTTTAAATCAAATCTTGCTAAATTCAGGATGCATAACTTATTCTGTTAAGCTTTGAAGTTGATGTCGGACAAGTTGGCACTGTGTTTCAGAGATCCTAGGGAAATATATAGTTCTTTTTATGTTTGCCCGATAGAAGATTTCATAAACATCCAGGAATATCACTGATCTAATTAGGCACTCTTAGTGACCGATGTAACGTTAATATGAAAACGGTTTAAAATATTGTTTGTGATACACAAAAGTTGCCCCATATAATTTAAACTGCACGTATTCTGCATCAATATGCAATACATGAGTATTATAGTATATATTCAAATAGCAGCTAAAGACTTCGCTAATATAACAATCGAACAGGGAACGCTAACAATGTTGTACATTGCGTGGTTGAAGAAACAATGATAACTAGTTGTTTCGCCTTTACCGTTGGGTCAATAACATAATTACATATAAATATAACTAGTCAGAACGTAATATTACAGAAAGAAGAACAATGTATGGAAGTGCTTGAGAAAATTTGAAAATTTTTGGGACGGATAAGATAAGTGAATAGCTTAGATATGCTTATAATTAGATCGTATAAATTTTTCTGCTAAATAAAAATAACCAATCCATTGCGATATTTGTATAACGTTAATTATAAATTTGGTATCATTAAGGTTAGGACCCAACGGTATTAGATAATGTTAGCACAATAGGTACTTGAAATAAAACTCTGAATTTTAAATAAAACATTCAATAAGCAATGCAAAACTAACCAAGTAGATGA
>JASANE010018168.1:0-137665 GCA_030248225.1 Trileptium ribeirensis
CTTGTTTATTGGGACGCGATTTGTGAATTGATATTAATATGGTTAATCATACATGCTGACGCTTGTGGGGAGAGGTCGTCTCAAGTCGGAAGGGGTAGAGGCCCTCTGTGTGTCGTGAAGGGCTAGTCTATGGGAGGGTAGAGGCCCTCGGTGGTGGAGGTCGGCAGAGGAGGGGTCGAGGTCTGTTCCGTATATGCTATATATAACCATATACGATATATATCACCATTCTTCGTGCCATACACGCGAAATGAAACCAAACAAATGAAGACAGACTACACTTTGGAATTCGGGTTTATAAACCTTGAAAACGCTGAAAAGGTTTAATACAGTCAACGCGTCATCAGACAGTTTTGCTTGCATTAAGGTGACACAGTTTCCATCGTTGCATCTACTTTTATATATTTTAGTAGGATATTGGTGTTCGCTGTGGTCAACATAGTGTATTTCTCCATGCTTCTTAAATTTTTATTTGTGGTGCTATATTTTTAGCTTATTTGTTTGTATTCAGGAACATCTCTGACTTCTTCCCAAGTTCTCGGCATTTCGATTTGTATTTCTGAAGCCGAATGCTTATGTGTAATCCGTAATGGTAATTCGCATTAAATAACGCCAGCGCACGTTCTTCAATGTTGTATTATAACTTTGCTGTCGATAGGGAGTGGAGGGCTACCCGCCTAAGGGTCGAACTCCCTCAAGCTTCGACACCCATGATTATGACTGCGTTTATTGTATTATGTACGTGTATATGTGTGTTGTCATTAGTCTTTTTGCAATGCTCTTTAAGGAACCGAACAGCAGGTCTTAGATTGAGTGGTGGTTTGGTTACTTCGCTCTCGATCGCACAACTGGGTTCGATCCGTGGCGCCAGCTTGCATTTGTCAAGCATTGCAAGATACACAAATTTATTCGAGCGTAATGGTTTCAAGTTTATGGATGGAGTACGCACTAAAATTAATAACTATACGTTTTAGTACATGGAATTCGCATGCTTTTGTAGTAATATATACTTTAAATTGTTTTATTGTATGACGATAAACGCTTTCAAGGTTGTATTATGAGTACAATATGGTGATTGTAGGTGGTAGCATATCTTCAACTCATATTTATGAATACACATCAGTAAGCACATAATTTCACGGTTAATTTAACATCGGGTCAACATCTTAAAACATAACGCTATGCAAGAGTGTGAAAACACCGCTAATCTTGTGGAGCTGTTCAGTTTACGAGTACCCGCAGGTAATCGCAGACATCAGTAACAACACACAATTCTTATACCGACTCGAACTCGTCCATCACGGGAATGACAGTGTGGAATTTTGATGGGTTTTGACAATTATACGTGAACTTTTATAGCTTTTATTTAATAAAAACCGACGACAATTGAAGAAGAAATAGATTGTTATGTGCCTCTGTAGCGTTTCCCTCATGTGTAATATTGTATAAATTTGAAACATTAGCTGCCAGAACTATGATAATTCTATAGCAACAATTTAAAAAGTTGTATTTTTAACATCTGTAGCCATTCCGAAATGACCCGAGGTTGCAAGACCTGGAACATGAATTATAATGCCTTATATCCTCCATGTATATCTAATATTTAATACATATCATGAATGCGTATGTATTTATATATATATATATAATGGTGTATATATGTTCAGGCAATATATATTCACCTGTGCCCGCTTACTTTGAAGGCCGGAACCCGTTTGATTCGAGAAATATGCGTGCATGTGTGCATGGCTAGGCTAAAATTTTATTTTCAATTTTATCAGTTTATCCGAAATTTCGCCACCGAGATATTTTACAAGGTGGGTAAACACTAAAACTCTTATATATTTCCTTTGTCAAACATGGAATTTATTTATATAAGTGGATATAAAAGGGATTACCTATAATAAGAGTGTATAATAAACGAGCAGCGCAAATTCGAACACTGTCATTCCAATTTACATTAAAACATTTTATTGAAGTGGCTAGTTGGTTGCATATTATGATTATTTGTCAAAGAAATAAGAGTTAATACGCATAGTGGAAGAACATTTGGTGAAAAATGCACAACTCAAAATTAACAATTCTTGGTGAAGAAAATTATAAGTCTAAAAACAAAAAGCAAGAAAAAACACCACCAAACCCCACCAACACCAACCAAAAACCCCACCAACCCCACATACGTGTTTACTGAGACTTAGCGAGTTCACATAAATGAAAATGAATCTTCTATCGGTGTTGTATATTCTTTTCTTTCTCCTATAATCCACACGGCACAGCCTACATCGCATATTTTGACACCATTCGACTCCGTAGTTCTAACGATATACACAATTTTCGATTATTAATTTTCGAAAATGATGGATACCAAGGGCGAAAACAAGGGCGATACCGCATGCAACCTCAAAAAGTCGAAAAAATATGTCATAAAAGTAGCGAAAATCGTCATTTTTTTAACCAGGTCGTAAAGCGGGACGCAATTTGAAGTGACAAAGGTACAGTATTTGTAGTCAAAAACTTACATAGATTCCGTACCGATTTTTTTAAAATTGACACAGGGTCTGTAGCAGTTTTTGTAAAAGTGACAGAGTTTCTGTATTTTGCCACAATGTGCAGTGACTGCGCGCCACTCATGAGAACCCTGCAATAGATGACCGATTATTGACTGATAGCGAATAATTAGTTAACATTAAGAAAGCTATAACGCGTTATCTAACATTTGTGTTTGCGCCGGAATAATCGATGTAAGCGTTATGATACAAGACAGTGTAATCACAGGTGTCGAAGATCATCGGCTTAGGCGGAGAAGTGTTCTGGCGCTGGCGTTGTTTAATGAGAATTACCATTATGGATTACAGATCAACGTTCGGCTTAAGAAATACAAATCTAAATGCTGAGAGCGTGGGAAGTGTCAGAATATTTCTGAATACAAACAAATAAGCTGAAAATATAGTAAACCAAATAATAATTCAAGAAGTATTGATAAATACACATCTTGACCGCAGCGAACACCAATATTCTACTAAAATATATAAAAAGCAGATGCCACAATAGAAATTGTGTCACCTTAATGCAAGCAAGACTGTCTGATGACGCGTTGACTGTATTAAATCTTTTCAGCGTTTTCAAAATTTTAAAGTTGATAAATCCGAATTCCAAAGTGTAGTCCGTCTTCATTTGTTTAGTTATGTGTTGCATGCAGAACATCAATAATGGTATATATGTTTTTCGATTGAAAATCTATATATTGGAAAAAGCCTAAATATGATAGCTTTACCAAGAGCACAACTTCGCTCAAGGCCGTCACAAGTTCCTTAAAAAAGCGGAAGGGCCAGTCGTTTACATACATTTTTTCATAATCCCATCCGCTAATTTTTCATGTTTTCCTGTAAAAAGTGAGTGTCCCATAACCCTCCTCTTGCGATGCCCCTGTTCATTATATTTAACTTTTTTAGTTATTTCAAACCTTTCCGCTCCACGAAATCGATTCATAATGTAGTCTTCATTTGTTGGTCTCATTTCGCGTGTATGGCATGAAGAATTGTCATATATATCGTATATAGTTATATATAGCATACGCGGGTCTCGACCCCATGCCGACTTTCCCCACCCAGGGTCTCTACCCTCTGACGACCTTCCCCTGTCGTGAGGACCTTTACTTTCCCTGAGACACCTAACGACCCCCAAAGTGCCTCTACCTTCCCTCCTGAGCCAACCTTCCCCCGCAAGTGGCAGCATGTATGGTTAGCCATATTGACATCAATTCACAAATTGCATCCCATTATACTGTCGCTAATTTGTGGAATTTGTTATAAAAATAAGCTAACTTAATAATTTAATTACTGCTCGATATGCTTAACCTTAAACATAGGTAGTGAAGGTGAAGAATTGTCGGGAAGAGCTAGACTGCCTGCCGCGGAGGTGGGGGTGCTCAGGAGGGTAGGGGTAGACCTATCCCCCTATCCGGAGTGGTGCGGAAACCTCAGACGGGGAGAAGGGGTAAAAATAGAAGGTGGGTCCGACCCTTAGCGACGGTAATCAGCTACCCCTACCGTCACATATCCATTAAAATTTTTATGTGCACATTTTATGGCGTATCCGATGTACCGCAACGCGTGTTGTGTTCTGTGAATAACTATGGTGATGGTTCAGACATGCGCTTGTCAAACCTAAATATAAAATCTCTAATAGGTATCAATACGAGACCAAATCTGTAACAGATATTTGTTTCTAATGGCTAGCTGTTAGAAACTTTTGTCTCTTATAGCCAGCTGCAACATACAAAATCTGTTACAGCAAGCCGTTAGATATTTGAAATTCTAATGGACAGCTATTAGAGACTTTTGTATTTTAAAGTTAGCTGTAAGAGACAAAAGTTTCTAACAGCTAGCCATTAGAGACAAAATCTGTTATGGCTAGCTGCAAGAGATTATAGTCTCTAACAGCTAGCTTACAGAGATTTTTGTATTTAATGGCTATCTATATAAGACTAAAGTCTCTTGCAAATATCTGTTAGAGACTTAAATATCAAACAAGCAGTCATTAGAGACAAAAATCTCTAGCAGCCGTTTACAAGAAACTAAAATATCATATAACCATCCATTAGAGATTTTAGTTTCTTACAAACGGCTGTTAGAGACAAAACTGCCCACTTTTCGCACTCATTATTCTGTGAAACCTGCATTATATATCTACATATATATATACATATATATATAGAGTCAAACTATATATATTTATGGGCTATATATATAGAGTCAAGCTCAACAGGGTCTTCTTTCCCCGCCGACTTCGCGGTGCCCGTTCCCACCGCTGTGGTTTCGCTAGATAGTAGATACGGACAGTAGGAATCTCGTTAATCCTTTCATGCGCGTCACTAATTAGATGACGAGGCATTTGGCTACCTTAAGAGAGTCATAGTTACTCCCGCCGTTTACCCGCGCTTGGTTGAATTTCTTCACTTTGACATTCAGAGCACTGGGCAGAAATACATATATAGGTTATATATATAATATATGGAGACTTTGGTATACCTTTGTCATATAACTTATATATAATATATAATGGTAACTTTGTATTGTGGGGCAGTGGATGCGTGCACGGACGAGCTGGGGGCGTTGGGCAGAACTTTTTAGGTCTCTTTGGTAAATTTGGCGATTTTGGTGTCCCAAGGCTGATCACGCCGAACAGCTATAATTTAATGACCACGTCATATGAAGCGTAACGTAGTCTACGTATCAGGACGGGTCGGGTCACAGCGCGGAAATTTTACTCACTGATCCTAACTTTTAGAAAGCCTTCTCCTGGCACGCAGGTGCGATGATAATCTGTTATAGTTATAATTTTTTAGCATTTAAAGAAATAAGAAACTGAACAGTTAGGAGAAATCGAAAACGACAAAAAGAAACATCCTTTAATGTGCTTATATTCGCAATTTTTGGATTTCCCTTACAAAATGGGCAACCTGGCCTACCCAATTATCATTAGGGGCTACTAAGGTCTCAAAATCACTCATTTGAGACAACCTATCCCTCACCAGTAAGTACTTAAGAACCCCCAACCAAGAGTTCAAACGTCCAAATTTTAAGGCCTCGAACCACCACGAATATGACCAAAACTCCCCAATTTTTGGAACCCTACACCCCCATGGGATATCATACTAACCATTGCATCATAAACCGGGACACCCAACCCTCGCCGACTCGCCCCCGATCCCAATAACCCGCGCGGGACCATCAAATTTTTATCTTCTACACCTAAAAACGGCTTCTAACGGGCCACCTATAGGAAATACACTAATTAAATTATTTTTATCAGTAGGCCACCAGCCAGGGCATGGACATGATCCTACTCCTCCCGGTTCTCCAAATACGATCAAAAGTGTAACAAAATAATAACTTACGCCCAGCGTCTGAAGCGATGTTATATCTCATCTATATTTTCGAAACCTCGTGCCGACCAGCGCGAGGTTTAGGTTGTTTACGTGCTCTTTTGGCACGTTTCGGCCACTGTCCGCTGTGCGCAATATTGTTAGCCGTAGTCTGTTGCTGGAGTAGTGCTTATCGTCGCGCACAGGGGCGCTGCCTTTGTATATGCATATATGACGAGCATTTTCTTATGTTGGTTCGTATTTTTTATTTATGCATATGTATCCACTCGTATTGGCAGTCTTTGATTTGTAGGGTCTTTTAAGTTTGCCGACAGCAGGGCAACCAGGGCCTGAAAAAGAGGGAGCTCCTCTTGGTCTTTCGGTTACTTCGACTACGCACGGGCCGCCTTTACGATCGTTGGAAGAATGCTTCGCGCGCTCGTAAGGATCGTGCCACGACAAAAGTTTAAAATTTTCCCCGCCTGTGGGACCGTTTCCTGTGTGGTTTTGGTTGGTTCGACGGGTGTTGTCATCTGTCACGAAATTCACATTAATAGATTTAACGGAAAAATTAAAGGGGGAAAGAAACGCCGCTTGTATTTGATAGAAAAACTAGGGGAAAGTTTGAAACCTTTACATGTGTGCTAGAGAGAGAACGCTAGGAGAAAGTCACGAATCTGGAGGCAGGCGTGATCACAGTCGCGGTTTCACATCGCCACAAGAACCAAATAAATTAATCTGGCGAGTATATGAATTTTCAACATGACTGGGGTTCCCCAAGCGATGGTGATACGCGGCTGGCTCCAGCAACAATAATATTCCAGCCAAATAGGAATAAGGTTTGAGGTTGCATAGAAGCGAAGCCAGGACCGGGTCGTTTGCACGAGATGCTGAAATTTACATGTTTTTCGGCTCATGTAAATCGTATCGGCTTTTCTTCCACACGGAAATTATATACTCGTTCAGGAGCATGATAACTGAGTGATGCAAATGACTGCGTACCTGGAAAGAATAACACTGCTATGGGGCGCCCGTAAGCTACGGAATATGCAAGAGGCGGAGTCGACCGTGAGTATCGAGAGCGGAAACTATTTTGAATTAACCTAGTGCGTGCACGCGTTTTTTGGAAGGAGCTCGCTATCCCCAAAGCTGAAAAGGCGATAAACGCAATTTTAAGACGTCGATCCCTTGACCGTGACTCCACGTTAGGCATCGTCGCCGGAATTACACTTTTAACGTTGGATGGTGAGGAAGGCCGGCAACGTCTCCCTAATTATGGGGGACGCGGCCTCGACTTCCTCCCCATTGCCACTACTAGGGTCGCACCTGCCACAGGACAAATCAATTTCGCTAAAACTAGAGCAGTAACGTCTAGGGGCGCAGACATGTTCGCGGACTACTCCAACCTCAAGGAAGTGTAAGCGGTTGAACGCGGAGTGCTAACCAAGCCGCTGACTTATGAGGGTGCCGCTGTTGGCACAGGTACGAGTGAAAGAGAAGGGCAAGGGCTCGAGATCATAGACTTCATTTGGTGCCCGCTAAACCTAAGGATCACTTAAGGGAATGACAAATTTTATAGAAGTCATAAATCGCTTTTCGACAGCAACCAAACTGAAGGACCGCCGACGTTTGTTTTTCACTAATAATGAAAATTCTGGAAACCACCGCGAACCCTCATCACTTGGGAAATCACATCCTAGTACCCTGCGCGGTACCTTGTAGTACGGCCGCGTATGGAATGATATTGTCTAAAGGAATGTTATGTATGAAATACTGATTTGATGAAAATAAACAGTGCGTGTGTCAAGTAGTTATCACAGCGATACGTTTTGTTAACAAGCAAGGAACAGTTAAGCTAAATCGTTTTAAGTAGGGCAAGGCGACGGCGGATCGTTGTTGCAATTTTTAGAGCCAAAATTAATCTGTTTACGTAGGGACAACCCAGGCAAATGATACCGGCCCTCAATGAGGCACCGGCAATTTAATGTTCGCGTGACCGGGCATTTCGGGGTTTTGTCTAGCCAGCGCATAGGATCCCAGCCCTCCGAAAGAATTAAGGGTCCTGGGGGCACCCCAATGTTGCCTTATTTTCGCAGCGATTCAAAGTCTACCTATTAAGGGAACCGTTAACCGACTTTCACGCGCTGGCCAATAGGGCAAGTAAACCTGAGATCCCGGCAACTATTAAGCAAATGAGGGAAAGGCGGGTCAGCCTTATTAAACGCGAGCAGGCTTAAGGGCCGACTCTCCCTCAGGTGGACCTCCATACCATTAGATTCGTGGTCCAGGATAGGGGCTAGGCCGAACACCCTGGAATCCCGCCGGCAGCGTGCTAAGCTAAGCAATTCGCTTAGGTCAACCATCAGTTCATCGGGAAGTCGTGGAAGGCGGGGTTATCCGGGCACCACCCCAAAAAAATAGTAGTGCAGCTGGGATCCCTTATGGCCACAACTGGTCCTAGAACATAAGATATAACTATTATGTATCCGTATAGATATTTGTGTAATCACTGTCCAATGCATTAAATCCGGATGAAAAAATCTATGATGCACACTATAGGCATACATAATTTCAACGGACGTGAATACAGCATGTACACCGTTGCGTAGCCTATGGATACCCATATAAACTGTAACATCCCGAGTTCTTGTCGAATCCCAAACGTTCAAAATCAGGCAAAAAGGGCTTAAAATTTAACGGATAAAGGGCGATCGGATACCGGTGGAGCGTGATACAAGGATTCACGGATGTATCATTGATATTTGTGTTATTTGTGTTGAATAAAATAAAAATATTGTGTCATATTTTATACATGCATAATCACGCTCCACCAGCCCGAGGTGCGCGGGGTGATTTCGCACCCAAAATTGGATCAAATGATTACCATGGAGGTATCCGATCGATCCCAGGGTCGATATCAATCCATAAATAATAATGTTATGTTATTGTACGATTGATTTGTGTTAGAATATGGGACGGATGCGTAGTCGAATCGGCCGGGGACAAGGGGTAGCGACTTCGCGTTTTATCACAATCCGACTTGACAATTTTGTTAATTAGGTGCCCCAAGGTCGATTCCGGTGCGAATCCGCAAACGACGTATAACCAGCTTATTGTTGAATACCAGTATGTATGTTGTATGTAATACCAAGTGTCAGGATGGGTCGGGGTGTTGTGCGAAACCCTTATGACAAAAATTTGCGTTTGCGGATTTTCTGATGTTTCGGGACCTGGGAAGACCTATCCTGGCACACGGGGAAGTGAATAAGTAGCTTGTGTGCATATATATTTTATGTGGTGCTGTGAACAGTTACATCGTATCTTAAGAAACGTTGGGACTATGCGACAAGACGACTAACGTCAACTTCTAAGGGGTGTTTTACGATTTTGGAAACTTTGGGATATTTTTATAATTTAGGCAAAAAGGGGTGATAACATCGTGATAAGGAACCTATAAGGCTTCAAAATTGTTCCCTCGGGTCAACTTACTCCCAGCCCGTAAATACTTATGGACCCCCAATTTAGCGTTTAAACTCTCAAACTTTCGGGCCCTAAATCACCACATCCCAAACCAAAACTTTCCGATTTTTGGGGCTCTGTACCTTAATTGGGCCCAATACTAACTATTTCACTGAAAACTGGGGTCACCCGCCCCAACGGACCTTCACGGAATCTCCATAACTCACTTAAGACCCAAAACTTTTCTATTTTGCAGGCAGAATCGGGCCTCTAACAGGCCTCCTAGGGTGCTTACGCTAAATTCAAGATTCTCACAAGCAGGCGACCAGCCAGGGCATGGATATGATCCCGCCCCGGCCGCTACTTCTCTCCGTTCCTGAAATACAACAAAAAAATAACAAAAATTTTAATTATTCCGAGCGCATAAAGCGCTGATATATTTCGCTATTTTGGAAAACCTCGCGCCGACCAGCGCGAGGTTTTGTTGTTTTTCCGCTGCCGACACTAAGTGAACAACAAGCCCCGATATGGGCATTAAGCTAAGCTGTGTCGCGACCACGGGCTACATGTTGTTTGGTCATCGATTTGTGTTTATGATGCTATTGCTTTCAATTTATTTTATGTGCTTTGTAGGATATGTGTGTCGGTTGTGCGCTTAAATTTAAGAATTTTAAATTTGAAATTTTGCTAACGAGCCAAGCAACAGTACAGATGGCAAGCTAAACACAAAGGGGGGCTTACTCTTAGTATATAAGGAGACTGCCCGATTCCTCGATCGGAGCCAGTCGAGATATTAAGTTGTTTTGGCGGTTGTCGCCATAAAATTTTATCTTTGTCTAGGTTTTTGGTTTACATGTTCTTTTGGATTCCCTAGGGTGGCTTCCCGCCGTACCTCTACGGTGGAGAGCCTCCCCTGGGATCAGGACTTTCGCAACTACGCAAGGGCCGCCCTTTGCGGACGTTGGAGCGTCGGAAGGATGCTCCGCGCGCCCGTAAAGGCCGGACCCCGCCGAAATTCGCTAATTGCATGAAAATCATTTAAAATTTGTTTTCGCTCGCGTTTCGACTGGTTCCCCGCTCCTCGGACGTTCTCTTCTTTCGCAGGTCCGAGGAGTGATCAAAATTATTAACTGTAGTCAAAAGGCATTGCATAAAATCTCTCGGCTTAAGGAAAATTCAGTAACAATAGGGCTGTTCTACGTGATAGGGACCAAAATATCTCTAACTGGGTCTTAGCCAAAATTTAAGGGTGGTCTAGAGAACGATACTAGGGACGTAGACGTTTGCATCCTTGGGTGACATACGTTGCCCCTAATTGTGTGAAATCGAACTTCAGCGTCGAATCTTCATTCGTTCGCTGTCTCTTCTGCACCTGGTTAAATTCTGATGCAAACGACGGCGGACCTGAACGTGACAAATTTTGAGGAAGTTCATTAGTTGAGCATAGAGCAAAACGGGGACTGGAGCTGACGGTGGGCCAAATCGTATCACACTTTGGTGAGATGTGGTTTCTCTAACCGTGCAACTACGGGGAGAACCTACATCGGCACCGACTCCCGGAGCCCTCTGGGAGTGAGTTGAAATTAGTCGGGTCTTTCGCTGGCCGCTCCAGTCTCCGTCGAAATTCTGTAAGGTTGTTGGATCAAATTAACACGAGATCGCCCTTGGAAAATTGTCATGACGCTCAGCTGTTTCAGATATCTCGTCGAGTTAGTCCAGTCAAATTGTTCAGGATACAGCAGTTCGAGAAAAGCTTAATCAAAGTCTCTAGAGTGTCGCGTCGGAAAGAGTTACAAATTATAGCTCAGGGTATCTTGCAGAATGCCCGACTCAAACTCATTATATCATAAATGTTGTAAATAAGTTGCGATGTGCCCCGATTGGGCAGGGTTTATAGTGTGCGAATAATATAAATATGACTCAACAGTAAATGAGTTGAATCGTGTTCTTATTTATTTAAGCAGTTCGGAGACTTACTTAATTTTCTGACCCCCAGTGAAAGTTCTGGAAACCTTTTTCAACGGATAGTCTTTAGAGACCTTGAGCCTAAATGAATCCTACGTTATCGCGAGCAAATCAAACACCACCCTGTACCGTATAGATCTCATCCGCTGATACAGATTCACCTCTCCTGACCTTGCTTTAAGGCCCGAGCTGGCAACCTTCTGTACCCCGCACTATCTCTGTGGTTGCGAGCGTTATCAAAAGCGTCCGCACCGCAAGAGCCGCATAGCCAACCATTGCTTTACGTAGTTCGCCACTTAACATATTACACTAGTATTTAGAATTTTGACCTTCAAGGGATTGGGGCCCTCGCCTCAATGCCCTAGTGTTGTTTGAGTTACTAGGTAAAGTCTGCTAGGACTAGAATAAGGAATATCGTAAGGAGCCACAACCAGAACTGGGCCGCTATTAGGATCATGGTCGTACACCCACTAGTCTCTAGGATTCTACACGCAGGCACGACTAAATGGGGAATTTTGCTCAGGCTATACTAGGATCCAAGAACCCCACTTAGGGGACCAGGTGGAATATGAGGGAAAGGCGAGTCAACCCTATTACCTGTGAGCAGGCTTAGGGGTTGACTCTCCCTCGGGGGACCTCATGCCATTAGACACGTGGGCCAATATAGGGGCCAGGCCGAACACCCTGGTTAACCCGCCGGCAGCCTGCTAAGCTAAGCGGTTCCCTTAGGTCATCGCATAGATCACCGGGGAGTCGTGGAAGCCGGGGTTGTCCGGGCACCACAATAGAGTAAACCGTGGTGCAGCTGGGATCCCTTAGGGCCAGAACTGGTCCTAGTACAAACTAGCTTGGTTTACTCAAAATTGGGTTTCGATTAGCTTCGATTTCTCTTTGAATGTTCAAAAAAATTAAAACTCTTGAAATTTATAAATCACTGATATTAAGACAATTATAATTTACAGTGATCTTTACATGTTGTCAAACTTAGCACTTGCATTATTTGATTCGCACAGCGGATATACAATTGATTTTTAGTAGCCTAAGAAAACCTATAGACACATTCTAACAACCTACAAACATGTATATTCAAAAAATGGCAAAAGTTGACTGTTTTTAGCCAAAATTAAGCAAATTTCAAATCAAACAGAGTCCATAGCTTACATAATGATTGAGCGTTTAAAATAACGAAACCAACGAGTTTAACGATTTAAACTACCATAATACTGTCACTCGCTCCAACGAGCGGAAAATTTTTTATCATATTTATATACAAAATTTTACTGTGTATATAATTGTATTTTGCACTAACAAAAATGTAAATGTGTAAAAATGATTTTAGTATCTTGCAACCGGCTGCTATAGGCAAAACTGACCGTTTCACAGAATAGTGGATGTTCACAGAATAGTTTAACATCAATTTTCTGTCAAAAACTTTCTGACACTATTCTGTCAAAATTCCAATAACATTTTACTTGTGCATTTGAAGATTTTTGCTCACATCGTTTCTACCCTATTCTTTTATAATTTTTAATTGCGAATGCACTCATAGACAGCATATAACGTTGACCGATAGAATAAGTTGAAAAATGTTCGTGTAGACGTACTCTAGTGTTTCACAGACCGATATTCGCGTGCTCCAATATACGGACATGGATGGCAGAATTCAGACTCGTATTTTGAGTTTATAGTTTTGACAAAGATCTAATATCATAGAGCCGATAACCCTAAAGCAACCCTATAAGAGATCAAAACCATCCGATATTACGTAGGTATTGCTCTTGATACCTTAGCTTGCGGTTAAAATTTTGACAGTGGGTGAATATGCCTATAAGCTGCATACTATACTACTGTATTTCAGGCTTTGTCGAAACTGTGTGACAGATGTCAAACTTAACATTTTGGATCAAAATTCGTATTATTTCGGGGTCATAATTTACGTCTTTAGAATAGTTGTTCTAAATCGGCCCTATATAGGATGGCAAGTACGGCGCCTTTGGAACCGCCAGTCGACCTGTAAACGGGTTCGTCGCCAGAGATGGCAAACCTCTATGAACAATAACCACTCCGTTAAACGTTGCTAGAGGCAGTAGCAATATGCATGTTAATACGGAAACTGTAGAATTGTACTTTAGTTAGAATGTCTGTTGTATTTGTCTAGTGACATATCTGGTGACAACTTTCTTGCTATAGCTATATATACGTCAACATTTTAATTGTAATATTAAAACCGTAAATATTGAAACAAATTTAGTGCAATAAACAAGGCGATGCTACAGATTTCGTAGCAACCATGACAAATTCTGTAGGTATAAACATGACGGACTCAGTATCCTTGAAGGGTGTTAGATTATATCGTTAAAAAAACGTTGAGTGCTGGGCTGGGGGCTTAGGGTATGCGTTATGTACATCACGATTATTTTTAAAAGTCGCCTTTGTACTGTTGCTGTCCGAATGCAGACATAATGCCACATCGATAATTCCAACGTAAACTAATGAATAGCAATTAACTTACGCAAGGGTACTAAAAGATCCTTTTGCTCTACGCCTAAACTCCCATATAATCCCACTCGGCAGGCAAACCTAAACCAAAACAGTATTGTGTATCCTCACGCACCGACGTGCCATTTTTCTAGCATTACGATCGCTCAGTTGGTTTTCAACCAAGCTGTAGACCACCCCATCCGCCAACACCACCTACAACTAAGCCGACGGACATTAGGCACCTAATAATACTATTTCCAAAAAAATTATCTTACAATGATGCGCTCAACTGCAAAAAACCGCTCAGTGTCATTTATTTTCGCATGATGACCGAAAAGACGTGGTCATTTTGTGCCAAAACATATATATAAAATTACGATAAAAACACAATAGTGTACCAGCACAAAGAATAAATAAAAATTACAGTTACTTGAATCTAGATACATACGTACATAATGCACGCAAACGTACCCAACACCAATGATAATTAAATTGGCAAACGTGCAATTTTATTCAATTGACCTCCGTTTGCGAAGATACAAACATATAATTCGTTTGGGAAACATAAAAATAAGGATCCCATGTACATACAAATTATCATTTTCATATTTCGTAAACGTAAACATTGCAGGCCCGTTTCAACTTAAGCCACCCAGTCACGTCTTTCAATAAAAACAATTATGTAATGCACTGAACGTGGACATGAAAGATAATAATCAAAAGAATGCGAAATATGAACAAATAATACGTGATCACACTATCAAAATTCATGCTCTTCGGTAAACATAAAGTGCTAATATGTATGCAAATGCCAAACCTAAAAAACGATGACCGAATACGGCTTTGGAACAGAACTGTTCACTCTAATTACATAAACATATATATACAAATATAGTAAAATTAAAGAATAAAATAAAAAACTTCTTGGTTTTAAAGTTTTCGTTTGCAACAAATATATCAATAGTAAAATTGTGTACTTTCAATAACATTATTCAGGACCGCACAAGAGTACAACACTTAGACGGCGACATCAAAACAAAAAGTGTGCGTCACTAACTCACAAATGTAAAAAAATTACACAATTGAAATTTTCTTCATCTTTCCTTTAACGGACAGTCACACAATCATGGTATAAAAATTCAGTATCTACTGCAAGTAACAATATTATTTGGAATATATTTTGAACAAAAGCCCTTCCTGACAAACCACAACAACGATACCCCGACGTTGCAATATAATATTGAGTGAGGTTCTGCTGATTTTCCAAGAGTCTGATCTGCTGCCGAACTGCTACCGCTTTCGGTTTTTGCTTTTTTTATTCGACTGTCCACCGCTGGGACCGGATCCTATCCCCGGATTGCTGCCCGATCCAGGACCCGAGCTTTGTTGACCGCTGCTTGCCGCGCCTGGTCCCCCAGCCTTTGAATGTCGCGTTTTTAGTTTTGGAATTGATTCTGCCACATAGTTGAGAAGCTTCAATCCTGCAATGCTAGTGATACACAAAATTTAAAAATGACACTCGTCCAGTTCAGAAACTTAATACAAGCCTTAAGGCGTTTTGCATGCAAAAAGGCTTTCTCAAAACTAGGCTACATACTATAAGTCAGCCATTAGGTGGTTAAAACAAACTACTTTAAATAATTTTGGCCTCAACCACAACACTTCATCTCCACTTAATCAAACCAACTACGACGATGTCACTTGAAAGGAATTTGTGTATCCCATTAAAAACACACGAAAATGTAATAAAAACAAAAATAACTTATTCCTACGAAAAAATTTCCAATTATTACGTTAGAAATTTTATCCTTCACAACTAAGTCATACAGTCATTACAGGCGTTTTAGATTATAATGTGTTATGTTTATCGCTGCAACTGATGAACTATAGCATCACATTTTACGTTTCCGTCTGAATCGATGGTTTAGGTGGAACGAAAATGATTAACGATCAAGATTCACCCAGAACAATAACTGAACATGCAGAATTATGTTAATGAAAAGCACAAGCATATCACTACGCAAATGTAGGCCATCCAATGATACCACAAGAATCGACTGCACAGCTACGAAACGAACGATATTGAAGCTCGTTCACTATTCAGCTAACAAATGCAAAAAATAAAACATATCTCGCAAAATGTTCTCTAGCCTCAACACCAAGTTCAGCCATATAGCGCCGCATCCGACAACCTATTTCTTGACAGCAACATTATGAGTCAGATTACAAAGCCAATAATTCTTTAGCAGTTGAGCTGCGTTCATGTTTTAGATTTTGCAAGAAAACACGACGGTATCCAAGTCTTGCCTTCTTCCTCAAAGATGAAGTGAACAAACACAAAAATTTACCAGCTCTGGCTGATTTTTTGGCGTAAACCGCTATTGAGAATTCTGTTGTAGTTAAGTCTGTCGTTCGGATGCTTTCTTCGTTTAACCGATCCAGGAATCATCAATCGCGACAACTATACTAAATTCACTCACTTGTTGACAATTGCGCATTAACCGCGGTACCATCGTCCTGCTTCAACTGAACGCGCACACGACCTTGATGCTGCCAGTCACGATTCTGATCGCGGGAGTACATTTTCTTCTAAAAATAATCCCAGTATTATAAAATAAAAAATAATAGTTAAATTTCCTGTAGCATGAAGCGCGAATTCAATGAATCGCCGAGTGCATCCAGCGCAATGTTTTTTTGGGTGAAAGACTGGGCGAAAACTCACATACTTTTTTATTTTCACCCTTTGAAACACCCACCCGTAATTTTTCCTTCTAAATAAATGTGTGTTCACAAACATGAAAACCAGGCAAAATGAAATATAACGTTGAAGATCCTGGAATTTATGTAAAACACGTTAAAAACCTGGAAAATCGCGACAAATTGAGAATAAAAGATAAAGAATCAGTGAAATGTTTTGTATTTTTATTACCATATTGTATGAATTCAAATACTACCATTTTCGAAACAATTTCTGTTCTTTTCTTGATTTTTCACCGCAAATAAATTAATGACACGACATTACTGACTGTCGCCAAAATGTATTTACACGCAGATTTAGACTCACTAATAATCTGCCGTTTTAATTTTGGAGTATTTTAATCTGCAGAACCAAATAACCCATCGATTTCTTATTTTTCCAGCGGAGTTTCCACTAAGGGCGCTATCGAGAAAAATCGTTAAAATCTCTTTTCTGCCTGTGGCTGTGATTCATACCTGATTTTCTGGTGGATGGATTTCAACTAAATGTTTTGACAGAAAAGTAATAGTAATTGGTTGACATCTAAAAGCGCCGATATCATCTTCGGGGTGAAAATTATAAAAAAAAACTTTATGGATCATTTGCACACAGTTAGAAAACAAAGGTATAACAATACTTTTGTTCGCTGGAAAACTTTTCACATCCGTTGTCCGATTTGTTTGATATCCATCACCAGTTTAAGGAGCAATCAGTCACATATTACTAACTCAAATATATTCTGATATAGCCCCTAATATAAATAACCACTGCTCCCTCACGGTTTGACCTATGCCATTGCAGTCTGTTGCTTACCGGAAATACTTCATTCCTGTAGCGTATTGTGTATACATAACGTAGCTCTATAATACAATCGCACAATTATTACTGTAAATATATTATGAACAACAATATAGCTTAATATTGAATTACTGAATGGGTTAAATTTTGAAATTTTCTTGACAACTATGCAGTTATTGTTCCGGAACCCACCTCGATCTTAGTGTTAAATCCGGCAGCTTTCAAAATATCGAGCACCTCCTGGCATGTTGGATTATCCACAGCCTAAAATAAAACCAAACATAATACAATATATACAAGTCGTTGCACTGTTGTCGCAAACCAGGGTGCCTTTGATAATAGTGAGTTCTTTACTACTAGTGAAGCTCGCTTGCGAGCCAGAATTCTAGTGGTGAGAACAATCCCCCGAAGTCTGATGTAGAAAGCACACACAAACAAAACCTACACAGTACGCAGGTGCAGCATTATATAAACCGTGAGTGATGAGTCATAGTTACGCCCGCCTCTTTTGATAGCCAACGTATGCAGTAGACAAAACATCATACAAGAGTACAAAAACAATGAACTAACAATAAATTTAATAATTCAATAAAGTCCTAAATTGACCGTGAAAAGAACGTTAAAGAATTCAAACCGACACTTGAGAAAAATCTCATTTTTCATACCAAGTATGAAGCAGAAGTGTGAAAAATATTTGTCACACAATATTTTTGACGCTCGCAATCAGCTTGTTGGCCCAGAAAACCCCATATCCGACACTAAAACCAACAATAAACACAAATTTATGTGTATTTCCCACGACTTTTCACCACATATGAAATTTGGCGCCAACTATAAGCTTATAGACTCCAGCTTGGGAAGTAGTTGAAAAACATGTTATATATCATTGGAAAGCCCTGGTATGGAATAAGCCTATTAGTTTGCGGATACCTAGTTTACTTATTGAGAAAAGTTGCAAAAACTGGAGGGGGTGCCCGAAAAATGGGCCAAAATGACGTCATTTTGCCCCATAACTTTCCCACGGGAAAAATCCAAAAATCTGGCTCCGTCACTAAATTGTGGTTCGAATGATCACTTGCATCTTGCATCGAAATCCGCGCAACAGTTATCGAGATCCAGGTGCGACAGACACACAGACAGGATCCTCAACCCCCTCCAGAGCCAAAATTGAAAATTCTCGTTCCACTCGCTCGCTTCGCTCTCTCATTCCACTCGAATTCAAAAACATTCGCGACGACAAAATTTGAATTTCAAAAGTTTTCATTGCAACATTTTTGTACCATTAATCTAAAACGGTAAGCAATTTGTAAGCCATAATCTTTGGATATGTTTTCTAAAACCATGCGGGCTCCAACGTTTTTTGCAAAAATTAAAAAATGTGAGCCCATAATGTCACCGTACAGTACATGACCCTTTTTGAAATTAGCAGCTAATAACTATATAATAATGGCCAAACTGAATAGGAAGCGAATATATAAAGCGAAACACAGTAGTTTCATTCGAATTCAAAATATAAACGCACCGCTTCACAAACAACACATCAGTTTTACTCAGCACACATGGTTAAGCTGATAGATGGCATTAGGGTAGGGACAAATTGGCTGTGTGGAGGCAAGAATATACCAATTACACCATCCACTTTAATTAGATCAGCATTTGCCGCATCCTGTGGCGAACCTGACGGTTTTCTTGATGCGTCCGTGGCGGAAGAGTTATCTGCAAACCCTGAGGATTCCGACTTGTTAGAGAGTTCCGTATAAGCCCATTTGATTTGCCGAACATAGTTGATATTGGAAGACAAGGTTTGGGGCCAACAAACGAATGCAGAGAGAGCATATCCAAGCCAGCTCGTCCTATCTATCGTTCCCGTATAAACCATACTGACCTGACATTCATCTCCAAGTTACCTTGCTGTGGCGGTCATAAAACACCTAATTGTTTCAATACAGAAAATGGTTAACTAGAGCTGAGCGTTGACGCTGAGAATGCGAGAAATGCAGCATTGTTATCAGTAATAATTCATATAATTTATAATAGAACATAATTTCATTCCATGCAGCCTCATTATTTGATGATTAGCATAAACTTCATCATCAAAAGACTGATTATAAGTTACGTATGGATATATAGGTACTGACTTGGCTGGTTCTATAAAAACGCAAGTACCTTATCGGTCATGAAAATCACACGTGACCGATCCATATAACAGTTTATAGAATCTGAGGACACCATGCTGTGCTACTTTCTGCCTGCCATATCTAGGATGTAGGCTGTACTAGAGCATGATTCGCGATATTGCTTTCTCACCATGTCACCGGGTGCGCTGCGCTGAGCAAAGGTATGCTTTTAATTGTTATTCGCTTTATTATCTGATAACCGATATATTCATCATCTAGTAGCCAATAGCTGTCAATAGTTTTTAGTCTGTGACAGTTTAAGATAGCTTCGTCAAAGATTTTTGTATCAATCAATGGCATCCCAGGTAAGGATATCATGCATATGCTTGGTATAGCTCTTAGTAAACCTGTCATTAACTGTCTCACAGATTGGTGTACGCATGATAATTTCTTATTGAAGAGTCAGCCGAGCGTATGGCATCAGAGCAGTGTTACATAGCTCGTTATTGTAACAATGATGGTATTGTACAACTATATGATTCTGGTTGGACGTAGATCCCAAGTTTTACCAATTCCGCTTTTGCAGGACATAGTTGCACACGTGCTCTAATTAGCGACATAATCAAAATGTTGTCTAAAACTGGAACCAAATGCATACTTAAATCCTATAAACCTTCAACAAGTACAAGATTTGCATAGAAGAGCCTAAAACCATAATGTGCACGGTGCACCACTGCTCTAAAGTGCACAATGCCGCAGTTTTCAGATATGACTTGCACCATTCTTGCGGCTTCATTGATCGACTCTCTTTTGTGTTTAAAGCAACTTGTTCTGTATCAGCTACGTGATTAGTAAAATGCCTTGTGTAAAAGTTTGGCCGTTAATCCTCGAAACCGCTAATTCTATCCAACAATAAAACCATACATCAAGCAATTAGTTAATAAAAGTAGTTGAAACGGAGCGAGCGAAGCTTACAAATATTCCACTGAGTGCGTTAGGGGGAAGATCGTGAAAATTTGTTTTTTGTTTGTTTTGCGAAGTATAACTCATCCTCCAGTGGATGGATTTCGACAAAATATTTTTATTCGATGTGAGGATGTGCCCTTTAGGATTGAACGCGAATAGCTCCCACCCCATCTTCGTGGTCGAAACGGCAATACACTGGTTTGAGGTTTTTCCCCAAATCTGGTTGTAAGGTTGCCAGTTTTTTGCAGTCGATATCCCGCGACACAGACTTCGCACGCATCGAAAAATCAAAACTTTTCAGCGAATTTAAAGGGTTTTACGGTGGACGAACCCGATTTCCAAAATCTAGTAAGTTTTCATTTTTGTTCGGTTATGTATTACGTGCAGGAGAGTAAGGCTTCTCTATATATATTTTTCGCTACGCTGAATACGTGGCTTGGCTATCTAGAGTGTAGCACGAATATTTAATGGCTTTTCACATGTTGTCAATTGGTTTCAGGACAATGAACCCGTTTACCAGAATATAGTCTATAGTCAGTAGTTTTGTAATATATTAAGTACACGGCATCATGAATGGTCTATATCGGTTTAGTACGTTGAGTACGGTGGTTTGGCTATCCGGAGTCCAGCCCGAATATTTCATGCCTTTTCAGATGTTGTCAATGGGTTTAAGGCCTATGAACCAGTTTTTCAGAATATACATAGTCTGCCTTTAATTTTAATTATTGCGCAGCGTGCTAAGTGAGCAAGCATTTATTTGTCCACTGATAAATTTTGCCATGTCCGTTTGACTAGATTTTTTCTAAACATTTCAAGATGTTATACGGTCTTTTGCATATAATAGCATATGGTTTTTCGCGTCACCATATCTAGGTTCAGCCTATGTAACCCAATCATGGGATATGGTGGACCTTTTTAAAGAGGATATCCCTCAATTTTTGGGACAAAGGTAAAATGCTTTTTTTAGTTATATATCAAAACGCAGGCTTCGTATACAATTTTTTTTACAAAAAATCCATATCCTTTATGTTCGCCTTGACAAGTTCTACAACTTCTTTGGCCAACACTTTATGTCAGACTCGTGGATAAGGAAACAGTGGCACAAAAGGACCCATTTTAGTACTTTATATATCATATTCTAAAAATAATTGTTAATTAGCATTATATGGTCGCTATGAAGGGTTTCAGGTCGCTGAAAACAATAGAATGATTTGTTCGAAAGTACCTGTGACCGGTGTTTCTTTTTGGAATGGTACTGTATCCCTAGGGAGCTCCCCTCACCCAACAAATATACATGATTTCGTGACCTTACCAAATATATTATATTTGGTTACATTTGCAAAAGTTTTCGAGGATGCTGAAAACAATGGAGTGATTCATTTGCACGTATCTGTGACCGATTTAACCTTTTTGGCATGGTTTTGTATTCCCACCCCACCCCCTCTTTTCCTTCAAAAACTATGCATGTTTTCGTGATTTTCAATTTAATGGTACATTTTGTTGCATCTGCTATTACACAGGTTTTAGAGAATGCCAAAAACGATGAAGTGGGTTGAGTGTAACTATGACCGATGTAGACTTTTTGAAATGGTGCTGTATTCTTTGAGATCCCTCTTGAGCCATGCGTTATTCAGTGGTTTTCAACCTAATGTTATAATTGCTTGCATTTGTGGTTGTAAATGTTTTCGAGAATACTGAAAACAATGAAATGATTTATTTGACTGTACCTGTGGATTTTATGTGTGAATGTATCTATAACTATAAAGGTCAGGTCGCTTACTTGTAGTGATAGCGTTTGCTGCGAAGTAGTGGGCTGATCCACCTTCTAGTGTATTGCGTACAGGGTATTAAGAATGTTCTTTGTATAAGTTTTGCGGTACGCTGGTGCAATGCTGGGCTCTCCAAATTGGGGAGAGCTCTGGCATTTTCATGTACCTTCTGCAGAAAATGGGGCGTCCCCGATTTGTATCTTTGGCAAAGTTTTGGCTCCCCCAGTTCATCGCCCCATAGCAAAATTTTTTGTTTCTTGTCCCTAAAATATCCCAAATGACATAAAATTTGATCAAAATTTGTACTAAAATTCCAAAATATTGTCAAAATAGCTTTTTCTTTCCATGAAAAACGTCTAGGTACATGATTTTTAACCATTTCTCTCTTGACAAAAAGCCCACTGACAAAATTGGGTACTTCATGGCTCCGAACCAGTACCCCTGGTTCATGCCTCCTGGTTTAATTTTCAGAGAATGGAGAGCCCAGCTGTGATTTGGTTATCTATAAACCAGCATAAATACTTCCTGCGTTTTAGTTGTTTTCGATGGGTTTAGATTGGATGAGGTTTTAGAATTGGCTTAAGGTTACAGAGCTTTTAGTGTAGTATATATATACATCAAACATAAAGCCTGTTATAAGTGATTACACAAAATGGCTACTTGATGAAACAACGCTAGTTTATGCCTAGTATCTCGCAAGCGAGGGTAAAACAGAGCGAGAGTGGCTTCACCTATGGCTGTCATTATGAGTAATTACCTGTAACAGACTTTGTGTTTGGTGTAGTATATAAACCACCCTAAGGATAAACCGCCTATGAAATCCCTGAAGACATATATATATATATTGGACTGGTCTGATAGAAGTTAAGGTAAACTACCTACTATACAGGTAAAAAATATATATGTTATGTGATGCGCAGGAAACGCATAAGCGACTAAGAAACGGTAGATGAAATTTTTCGGGTTCGTCGACGGTCAGTTTTAAATTATTTCAAAACCACTGAAAAAATATGGTACATTCATCTTAAATTCTATGCAACCGAACATAGTGTCACAGCCGAAGCCTTGATGACTTGACATTGTGTGCAAATCTTATCCAATTTGCATAATAGACGTGCGCGTTTGTGCAGCGGAGTTTAGAAAGTGATGATAGTATATAAGTGAAGTAGAAAAACGGCTGAGTGTTATTATTATTTTTGTCGCTATTGTTCGGGATACTACAACATCTTATATTTCGTTTTGTGAATCAACGGGCTAGTTCGTCGTTGAGGTTATACCAGAGCTACATGAGTTCTGACTCTCCGGCTCATGGTATTTCAAAGATTCGAACTCGACAACTATAAGTTCTACGTTTGTTTCCGGGTCTTAGCTGCTAAAAGTTTTGTTCATTTGGTTCTGCTGCAATATTTGATCAAATTCTGATCAAATAATTTGAACAGTGGGGTTCAAATCAGTCACTTCTTCTTTTGTAAGTTCGTACAGAAATGTCAGCTAAGCAACGTCGTCAAGTTTTGCGTATGTGCGTTAATCGGGAATTTGATAAAATAAGCCCATTGTTAACGGGTCATTCAGCTGTGTTAGTAGAACAGTTGAAAGTTTCTGTTCTTAAGCTGTTTAGCTACAAATCTGATCTTGACATTGCTGACAATACTGGTTTGAATGAACTCGGTGAAGGTACGAAGGTTGATAATGAAATAGCTGCTACAGCAATTTATAATGATTCCATAGTAGGCATAATTTGCAAGAGCAAATGTTTTGATCGCACCGCATGATCAGGCGAACGTTCAGTTAACTAGCTCATTATTACCTCAGTAAACCGCTGCAGTGACAAAATCGACTTTATTAAGGTTACCTAATTTTTGCTGTTTTCGGGGGAACCGTTGGAATTTCAATCGTTTTGGGACAGTTTTTGAGTTTAATATCGACATATTGAAGCTATTTTGCCTTGCTAAATGCTACGCATGACAGGTCGGAGTTGCAGTCAGTTGCGCATGCGTGATAAAGACATATACGCAGTCTTGTTGCTCTCGGCCTTGTCGAGGGTACGTTTGGACAGGTATTTACTCCAATTATGTTGTCGAAACTGCCCAAATTTGTGAAAATTGAACTTCATAGACGAAATGGCTCCAGATCCTGGAATTTTTCAAATTTGGGCGAATGGCTAAAAAATAAAATTCGCGCTCGTGACATGGGTCAGCGGGCGTTTGGTGACCCAATCACTGATAGAAACGAAAATTCAAAGTCGGAAGGTTCTGTGTTGAAGACACATAAGCCAAGGTCGCGACGAAATGGGTTTTCACACAAAAAGTAATCGGCTTCCACAGCAGCGTTGGTTTCCAACACTGCTACGCGTTATATCATTGAGCGAAGCGTTTTTATTTTCTGTCTGGGAGCAAAAAAGTCGATGCCCGTTCGTCTTTCATGTATCTCAAGAACCACTGAACACCGATTCTAAAAAACTTTTTTTGTTTGAAAGCCTATCATGTCAGAGTGTGCGCCTGATATTTGGGATTAAAAAATTTTGAGTGGTTAATTAGTAATTAGCTAATTAGTTAAGCTTATACAGTTAAAATAGAGAATTTTGCAATATTTGTGTTATTTATTGAAATAGAATCATTTCGATCAAAACATTATAGGGTATTTGGGTCGAAGAATTCAAATATAATATTTTTACCAATGATAAAGCCCTATGCAATGTAGTTATTTGAAGAACATAAAATTGAGTACATTCGCAATGCCACACCCCAAGCTCCGCTCACAAATGTAGTTCCACTACCGACTAGTTTGCGCATTCTGTTTAGCAAAGCACTACTTTGATCAATGTACACGAGTCGCCGGTCGCAGGTTAAAAATCTATGTTTGGGATGTGGTCACATGGCCAAGAATTGCAGACGAAAGATTCCATGTGTGCACTGTCAGAAACGTAGTCATCAACGAAGCGTGTGTTACGTAGTTCACAGACAAGAAGATTGAAAACAGCGCAGCAACTGAGCTGAAGTCTAATGCGCCAGTAAACTAAAATACGCCCAGTCACAATCCTAATTTGCAAAAAGCGATCGGTGACCGCAATCCGTTGTTATGATACAAACTACGGTTTTGCCATCGATTTTTCGCTAACGATATTGGGTCAACATTCGATTTCATGTTGCAAAATTCAATTTTGTAGCCTAAATAAATCTTATCTGTTTAAATTCATAGCCGAATGGTTCACTAACTCTTGGAAAATGTATCCTCAACGTTTTTGAAATACACCGACCTTGTCAGTTTCGCATTCCAAAATACATTTTTTCCTGAGTAAAGATGAGGATTATGTGCGCGAACCTCTGCTATACCCTTGTACAAATTAGTTCACGAACAATAAAATTCACCGCGAAAGTAAATACAATTTTTTGCAGAAAAAATTTAATATAAAATGCCTATGTATCAGATCACAAATCTCAATTAGTGTGTTTTCGAATTTTAAGGTAAACTACCAGTGGGTTACACCGTCCTTCGCCAAAAAATTACGTACAAGCAAATGTGAATGCGATAAGTAATTATGTTCTTGTAGCATAAACTAGTATTCAGTGTTCGCGAGCAACAAAACACGGTCGTGTGTTCCAGTACAGTTATGCTTAATATTATTCTAATTAAATCACATTAAATCTCGCATGACGCGGTCATATTCGCTAACAACAAAACACGGTCGTATGTTCGTGAACAGTGGCGTGTTACAATATTCTAATTAAATTGGAATAAATATCGCATAACTTAATCACGTTTGCGAACAACTGTCGATACGCGCTGTGATACCTAGTCTGCATGTTTGTTCGCTAACAAAATTTTAGACCATTTGCTATACTGTTCCCGAATGACAAGTTTCAAATAACTCTATAAAATATGTTCTACAACAACTTAACAGTTTCATTAAAATGTTCAATAACGTATTCGACGATTTGAAGCTAGTGACGAAAACATTTTTAAACCGTTTGAGGAAAGAAGGATATGTGATCGCCAAAAAATGTTCGATTACCGAACTTTTTTGGGAATGACAAAAGAGGATTACTGCTGGGTGCATGCAAAGTTTACTCTCGCATAACTTTTCTGCTGCCGTGGCCGTGCGCAGACTACTGCTAACGTGCCAATTACTACTCTGAACAAAACGCAGACGATCCTCTGAACTGCGCTAGCGACTATGGTGGGTACAGATAAGACAATGATTGCAGGAAGACTATTGTTGGACACAGCTAGCTCTCGGACATTCAGCACTGAATCCAAACGTCGTGAGCTCAATTTTCCAATCTTCGGAAATGATTGGGTGTCTGTGGCTAGCTTCCAGTGCACAAAGCGGAAAACAAACAAATTTTCCCTTGTTAATCTCACCGTACAATGTGCGGACGGTTCTTTGCAAGGCATCATCGCGAGCGTGGTACTATTTCGTGCCCGATTAAGAAAATTTCAATTGATCTGAATAGATATCCATGGTTGAAGGAGTTCTTTGTCAGAGACAATTGTATCTCAAATAGAGTTCGCCGTTATTAACGTTCTAGTAGGACTTGACTACCACTATACGGTAGAAATATATTTTTTAAATTTATCGGTAGAAATTCCGAATGGACTTTTGTTTCTCCAGGCACGATTGGGATATATTACTATTGGAAAAGCCTTGTCTGATACATCAGGCCCTGAGACAATCGCCTTCATGCTATTAAATCTGGGACTTGATTTACGAGATCCATTTTTCAGTTGAACGCTTTTGGTCCTTAGAGGACATAGGGATAACATATTCAGCCAAAGCTGCCGCAGTAGATGTCGAAGCGATAGATTTTTACACTAGAACATTGCTGCAAACGCCAGATGGACGATATCAGTCGCGTTGGCCACGGAAGTTAAATCATGCCGAAATTCCGGATAATTTTGATGCATATGGTCGTTCGTTTCCTTCGTCAGCTGTCTCACAAACAAGTTGTCCGAGAAGCTTACAACAAAACTATCAACGGCTAACATGCTAATGATAATATTGAGCTAGCACCACCATTGCCGCAGAATTCAACAGTCTATTACATGCCACATCACTGCGTCATGACTCCGGGAAAGCCTACCACCAAACTTCGTGTAGTCTACGACGCATCATTAAAGTCTCGAAAAGATGTTCCAAGTTCAAATGACTGCCTTCGTCGTGGTCCAGTCCTCTTGAAAGATATGTGTGTCTTGTTGCTCCGGTTTCGGACGCCACCTGTAGGTATGGCCAGTGACATTGAGAAAGCTTTTCTGCAGATTGGCCTTCAGGACGAAGATTGTTATGCAACACGATTTCTTTGGGTTCAAGATACATCAATGCTTTCAGAAGAGGACAATCTAATCATTCATCCATTTTGCGAAGTGCCCTTTGGTATCATCTCTGGCAAACACAGTATTTCAACATCTGATGAAATATGATGGAAGGGTTGCGACCAAAATACTGAATAATCATTATGGTGACAATGTCGTCACCTTCGGGTGTAGCGTGTGAAACTACCATTTCAAGATTTGTGGAAGTTGGGAGTTTCACGGGACGAAAAGTTAACAGAAGAGATAACAAAACTGAAATAAAATTCAAACGAGCTTCCAGGCAACACCCCAAATTGAAATTCCACGTTTTATATACAATCTTGTCAGGTGATGTACAGCTGCAAGCTTTTGTGGACGCATCAATAAAAGCTTGAGCAGCAGTTGTCTATGTACGACATGAAACACGTAGTTCTGCATGTTCCAGTTTGTTAGCGTCAAAAACGAGACAAGCACCTATAAAAATTCACAAACCATTCCGAAACTCGAATTAATAGCTGTGGTCATTGGGATCCGATTGATTCTTTTTGTCGAGCAACAGCTTTCGATATAGCTTTATCGACCTATTCTCTGGGGTGTTTCGCAATGTGTACTACATTGGATTTAGCGATCCAAAGTATCATTCAGATTTGTTGAGAATAGATTACAGGAAATTCACAAACACAGTAACGTTTGTTTTCGTTTTGTGATAATTCGGCCGAGGACGAGACTCTCATGAATTGTCTGCTGACACAGTTTGGTGGAATGGGCCACTGGTTATCCAAACCTAAAAATAGATGGCCAGCAGACCTAAAAATAACGCGGTTGGTCTTATTAAAAAACTCTTAATAAATGAAAAATATTCTGACACGATGAATCCTCATAGTGTTATTGACGTAAATAGATTTTTGCCATCGTTACGATTACTTCGGAGCACAGCATTTGTTTTCCGATTCATTCACAACGCTCGATTTCCAAAACCAGAGCGTCAAACGGGTTTTCTCCAAGCTAGTGAGTCGTATGTTGCACAAAGTATTAGATTCAGCAAACCCAGCTAGAATATTTTTCTGATTTGGTCACGTTCAACGGTGCGGTATGGCCAAGAGATATTGGAAAACAGTTAAAAATTGTTTCGCGACCTTGACGGTATTCTTTGTTGCTTGGAGAGAATACTTAACTAAACAATTTAAGACAGAACAATTTGGGAAATAGGGTTCATCAACTCCAAACCCACTGAGGCCTCTGAAAGGGCAGGAAATATTCGAGATGGGCTCAAGATAACAAACAATCGTATTCAACGTATATATATAATTCCTGAAGCACTGTGCGCAATACGTAACCAAATGAAAACAGACATTTTTGAAATCGTGTCTCTCGACCGCGAAACTCTTTAAACGCCACAAAAATATATATAATATACTCGAGCTGAACTGTAGACGATAAATTTATCGTGTCCAGCGTCCTTGATATCATAATGGACACTGGTTGCAAAAAACACGCCATAGCATCTCTAAATTTAAAAAAATCGTTATTTCTATTAAACGGTGGACGAACCTTATTGATCCAGAGAGCGGTCTCGCAAAAAGTATTGTGCAGGGAACATGCGAATCTCGATGAGCTGATTTTGTATTATGGTCTTCGTTTTTCGATGTTAAGTCTGTGTCGCCTGTGGGCTGCGAAACAATGCTACCCGTATGGCCAGATTTATCAAGCTACCCTTAAATACCTGTTCTGACATTTTGACCTGAGAGATGAGCTCGTAGCTGTTCGAGTTCATCAAACGACATATCGTGATCAATTTTGCTATCCAACAAAAAATTTTGTCTAAATTCATCCGCCGGAGTATGAGTTATGAGTCACAGCCACATACATATAAGAAATTTTCACGATTTTCCCCCTATAACCCTACGTGGAAACACCGCTAGCTTCGCTCGGCCCGTTTCAATAACTAAAATAATTCGTGAAGTATTACAAAAATTGAAATCTTACTTTATCTTTTGGCACCTTTCGACCTTCGGCAATTGTTTTCTTACAGTTCAGATATGCTGGATAGATACATATCCATCTAAAATACAGCTACAGCAACGACTACTACAGCACAGTGAGCTAAAATTAAATGTAGTCACTGTGCCGGCTATGTCTCCCCTAAATAACTAAGCTCGATCGCTGTTGTTTTATATCAGTTTTTAGTCAAAGCAAATCTTGTACACTTGAATACGCTAAAAAGAAGCGTCAAGCCTTGCAATAATTTATGCTCAGCGAAATGTTAATTACTGCATAAACGTATCACACCATTCAATTAGCATGAAAGGAACAATATTTTTTGGTATCACTCAAGCAAATGCTTCGCTGAAGGATCCAAAACGACAATAGTTTCTAAGACATCGACCAACTGCGTCACATTAACGAAAATAAATAAAATACGCCGAAATGTATGTATTCTTTAGAACGAGTAGATAGAACGCCGAGCGAGAACCGGTCATTTCTAGCCTGTCCTGTATGTACTAAAAATCTAAGAGTTTCTACGCAACATTGAAATTTTACAGAAATAAAGCGGCCTTATAATCTCGCTTTAAAATTTTGTGCTGTGTCTCAAATAATTGCCGCAGCTGACGTACAATTCAAATGCGACAAATCTGAAAGTTATTTACCATTTGTCTTAAGTTGGTATGCTACAAACTACGTTTAAGTGATACCTCCTTCGGTATTGAATCTACAGCATACGCTATACAACACGGTTCGCAAAACTTGCAGTTAATATACTAGTGCCACAAAAGTTACAGCACTAGCCAGAACCGACCGTCAACCTTCGAACGAACGAATATTGGCCGACATTTACTTATTCGCAAGCAGTTCTCTACACGTTGTCAAATAAACTTCGGACAAACTTTAAAACCGCGCCAAAAATTTCCAAACACATAATCTAACAGGTTTAAATAGAAACGAACACGAACTGTAAACGTATTAAAATTTATATCTCGAACTAATAGCTCATTTGATCATGGTTTGGGAAAGACGAAGGAACACATAGTATACCTTATCCTGGCTGACGACGACACAGCAGCTTGACAATCTAAGTAATTCGTGCCAAAAATGACGGTCGGTGTTTGATCGAGCAAGTATTGAGCGAACATTTAACATCTCTGGTGAGTACTCGTAAAGTATAGGTTGACTGGGTTAATAACAGGAACATTATTTTTCCGAATTTTAGTTTAACAGAATTCACCGTGCTATTTTCACCAATCGCCTGGAGTCAACATGATCCAATTTTTTCCGTTTCGCGACGTATTAGCGTAACTTCGAATATGAGCACATGCAATATTATTGATTGAAATTGGCTATTCCATTTTAGTCTGTTCCCAATGTGAATTATTTCATCAGTTACGTTTTTGAAGCACGAACTATTTTGCACCTTTTGCCCAGTAATTCAATACATGTAAGCCGTGGACAAAATAATTACATAAAAAATTTGAAACGCATACGAACACTCTCGTGTTCGTAAACTGGATTACTGGGTGGTTTATAAACGAATGTAAACGCAAACCAGACTGAAACGTTCATTTCTACATGAACGTTACGGCGTTCGCGTTGTGCGCGCTTATTTCGTATCTATGTTACAGAGAGATCAGACGAGAAACTTGTTAAATCGCTCTAGCCACACAGGCTACCCACAGATTACTAGTGATACCAAATTTTGATTCATATACATTGCAGCTTCAACATGCAGCTTCACCTTTAAATACAATAGTATTCAGATTGTCTATACAAAGACTTAAATTTATCCGTAAACAAACGCAACAAGTAGTTTGTCGAATCGCAAAGATGTGAATACTGTGTGTTGAATTTTTAACTTTTAGAGAGCTTTACAGAGCTATATTTAGCAGCTGCTTGCAAAATGAGTAGAAAATCAGCCGTGTTTTTTGAATAGTTGGGGAGATATACCAGCTAGTTGACTCACAATTTTGGAAGGAGCATATTAAAACGGTTCGTGCAAAGTCAGTTAGTATTTAAATGATATGTAGGAAAGTAGTCTGGGGTTTAAGACCCAAAGTTATTAGTTGGTTGTATGAGTCGATTGTATTTGATTTATGTTGATTGCTGTATGAGATTAAGGTTAAGAGTCAGCTGAAGAGAGTTCACAGATTAGCTATATTATGTGTAGCAGGGGCAGTTTATACCACAGCTCAGTCAGCCTTGGAAGCAATCCTTAATTTTCCGAGTCTACATTTGGTAGTTCAAATAGTGGCTTTGTTTGACTATTGTAGGTTACGGGACTTAGTCGTAAACAAGGGTAAATATAGGGACATAACCATACCAGTATAGCACAGTTGGTTGAGTCACGTCTCCCATAATTCTGTATAGCAGAAGGTTAGTTTCGCATTAGGGAGTTGTACTGCGGCTTTTCACGCTAAAGTCTTTGCTAATAAGCAATATGTGTCCTATCTGCAAGATTGTACAGAAGATAAGAGTAGGTATATATTCCGCTTTCCAGGTAGCCCTTTGAGTGCTAGATAATGTCTTGGTCGTTTTAGCAATAGTAGCCAAATGCGTGTTAGCACTTCATAAATTAGCACGGAGCAATGTTGTTGCTCTGATATGAATTTCTGGTCATAGCGATTTCATGGAAATGAAATCACAGATGAAATAGCCCGGATGGGCGCCTCCAGAAATTTAATAGGTCTTGAGCTGGTTGTGCCTGTTTTAAATTAACTATTGCAATAAGAATTTGTAAAAGGGGTAAGAGAAATTTAGATGAATTCATGGCGCGTAGAAAGAAATCGTAGACAAGCCAAAGATTTTCAACCAGATCTTAATTTAGCATGGTATATATATTTATGGAAGCTAAATAAAGCGCGACTTAACAAATTAGTTCAGACATTAACTGGTCAGAATGTATTAGTCAAAGATATTAAAATTACGAAATTAAGCAACAATGTTGTTTGTGCCCGCGGCTTAGATGAAGAAACGGTTGAACATTGTGTTCTACCATGTATTAATTTTAGTGAGCCTCGACCTTGCATATTTGGTAGGGCGACGATTAATATCAAAGTTTCGAAGTTTCTTATTAGTAAGATACGTAGTTATGTTCATAACTGAATCCGGCAGATTAATTTGGTCAAAGATATGTGGTGCAGAATATATTTCAGCCTCAGCACTGTGCCTGATTGGGCTGGTGCTCAGCCTAATCAATTTTGTATTCATTCTATAAAATGACACCTGTAACAACCATATAACAGCATATATAATCGATTGTGTATATATTACCCTTTTTGTGTATTTTGGGTCTCATGAGCACATAAAAAAATCCCCTTTGACCGAAATCCCAGTTCCTAAATAAGTCGTGTAGAGATTTTTGCTCTACAAATGAGTCTAATTTCGCTGAAATATCTGCATTACTTGTCCAGATACAATCCATACGCTTTTTCATCTGACCCGTGCCCATTTTGACCACATTTGCGAGAAGAAGCAGTTGGAATCAAATTTTACGCCTAAGTAAGACACAAATAGAGGTTTATGTTTATTTAAAGTTTCGAACGCGCTATCGCTCGATTCAATGCGTCCAGTGAAAGTTAAGTTATGCGTACCATTGCAAAAACCCTGCGAAAACGGACACTGCGAAATTTATCGCTCAGGTCAGTAGCAATTCTTCGGTATGCTGGTTCAACTCACTACATTCAGAAGTCAATAAAATAAGCCCAGAACAAACCTTATATATATTTGGAAATTATCTAAAGTTTTATGATAAGTCGCTGGCTAAATTCAACACCAACACAGCGTTAGAAGTTATACTAAACTTGGCACTATTGTAGTAACGGTAACAGGAACCACTCTACTTGATCTTCATCCAGTAAAGATTGTTCTTAAATAAAAATATGATGTTACTACAGGATACATAGCTTATCAAGCAGAAAGTCGAAAGGTTCCATACATGCATTCTCCGAGTGATTATAAGACTACGACACTAATCAGCGATAAAAGCAGCACCATACGTCTTGATCCCATGGATCATCAGGTCGCAAATAGATCTCTTTGTAGAAGATAGTATTATGTGTTACACAGATGGATCAGTAATTGCAGAGAATTCAACGAAGCATGTTTGAGCTAGAGTTGTAATTGAAGGAACTTTCTATGAGTACAACTTAGGGTGTCACAAACTATTTGTTAGGCAGAATTGTATGTAATCATGTGTTGGTGTGAGGAACTTATTAAAAGAGGTACTTATAGCAAAAGTATATTTATATTTTACGAAGTCAATCGCCAATGCAATAACTGAATTTTCAGTCAATTCTTTTTTGGTGGATCTGTATAGAGAAGTGTTAGCACAGATTAGTTTGAAAAATCAGGTTTACATCAGGTGGATACCGTATCATAACAATATTCAAGGTATCCAGATAGCAGATGTTCTGGCAAAACAAAGCACGAAAACTCGGTTTATTGGTCCTGAAACCTTGACGGACATTTCTAGAAATTATCTATGGAGTTCTGTAAAATAGTGGATGCACAGGAAATTCATACGCAGACGGACTACGTAATTTGACCATCTGTAGAACAACAAAATGGTTTCTTGAGGAACCAAGCCAGGCAATAGCCAAGTCTTTGCATGGATTAGATAAGAATAATGTACGGTAATGCAGTCAGATAATTACAGGGTATAGCCGACGTGCTGGCCACATGGCTGGGTCGATAATGTGTACTAATAGCAACTCTATAGAAGCTGAAGATGCCAAAACCGAATTAAACTCTGCGGAGGTCTTTAGGCTTACGATTAGGCATTACGTGATTATATAAAGGGGACAGGCAAGGTCTGTAGCAGATGACATTAAAGGTCACTAGCTCAGCGCAATGGCCCCAGTATCTAAGCGCCTTTTTGCATGAGCTATCACTTACGATTACGAACCATAAACCCACTCACTAGCATAGCTGACACCATATAACACATTCATAAACGAAATTTGGCTGGAAAATTGGACCAACTACGGCCGTATCATAATGCATAAGAAACAGACTGACTCATTAAAATGCGTTACGTACGCTTACCTATACTCATCCGAATGGCTACGTTCTGACACCGCCATATTGCAACGTCATATAAATACCGCCCCTAAACCTAAAATATTATAGCCAAATAACTTATGGTTACTACCAGCAGCAGAAAACGCACAATCATAAACTACCTGTAAACCAGCTTTACATATATAATTGTGAACCCTTGTGCTACCGGGACAGAACGTTCGCTGAAATATACATACTATCTACAAGTTGAACTTGTACATTATAAATAGCAGAGACTTCTCACAGATGTTACGAACCATTTTTTCAAAGCCTGCCAGACCTGGTCCCCGAAAGAGGATATGGTCCGGGTATCGAGGTTTGACATGTCGTGGGCAATTAACTACGAATCATATTTTAAACGTTTGGAAGCGAGGTTCTCCTGCGTAGTGGAATCAAGAAAAACGCCATAGAAACGATTATTAATAGGCGGCTCAGATGGATCGGATACGTCCTTCGAATGAACTCTGCGCGTCTGCCACATAAAACCTTCCTGGCAAACACATCACCACAATGGAAACGACCGAGAGGCGTTGTTCGATGCACGTTCCGCAAAACTACTGTCGCTGACCTAGCACGCCTAAAAACATCATAGGGGTACCGTTACTCCCAAAAATTTAAAGAATGTTTTTCAGCAATAGCGCCTACACACACTGTGGCTTGGTCATCTTGCATGTAATCAGTAACCTGGCTATAAGAATATTTGTAACAACAAATTTGACGTTGTATTTGTAAAAGATCGACGTGACGCTGCTGCATTACGCACTTCCCCAAACGTAATGCCCATACGATCCCGGCTACCGTGATTTTAAGGGCGGACCTATTGGGTAAATTTTCTTTCATTCGGGTCAGGCCCAAGAAATTACGGAGCTTAGCAAGCCGCAGGAGCGCTTCACAGGCTGTGTTCTAATCCTGCCGGACGGATTGCGCACGTAGTCTACGAGGTACTAACTTTGATGTCCCCAGGGAGGTTGGCTCCGTCACCTGCTCACAGGCTAAAGAGACCAGACCTCTGTTCCCTATCCACGTTTAACCCGGGAAGTGTAAAATTTTAGGTATTTAGGTTTGATCGAAATTAATTCCCACTTTATCGAAATGATTGGTTTATTTAATTTAGCCAGTGACCCCCACTAGGGTCCGACAAATCCCTAGATGTTTAACGTCGGATTCGCGCGTGCAGTTTCCTATTTTGGGTGCTCAGCGTGAGTTGTAATTTTGGCTGTAACTTTTCCTAATTGAGTCGAACGAGTCGTACTTACACTATAACATAATTAACACACATATAGGCAATCGGCGAGTCACCCTAAGGTTTGCTTCTTCGACGCGCGTGTGAAACCTGAACGTGGGTCGTCGATTGGGGTGACGGATTTCAAACCCTTTTGACTACATATCGCTACTAAGGGTCAGCAAAACACTTGAACAACTTGGGTTTCACTTGAGCATTTATTGATGAGTCACAAAGTTGGGCATAGACAGACACATATTGTACGGGCGAATACAATAGGCGCTATGTCAATGATATGGTGCGCCAATAAGAGAATGAGCAGGGCGTTGAACGGAATGGGTCATCGCCTTTTTCACGGAACTCCCACAGCTGAGTCAAATCACGGCATGTACTGTGAAGCCTTTTCTAATGACAGCTGTGCTTACCTTACTCATGAAAAGCAGTGGGTCAAATCAAAAACCAGTATCGGCAAGTAATACGGTTAGTTATCGATAAAAAGAGGCGCCATTGAACTAACTATTTGCTCGGCACTACGATTGCTAATATTTAATAAAAGTACTCCGACAGACAGCAGGTTCAGGTAAGCGAAGGGCGGAAACGGAACAAGGCATACGGGACAAAGCGTACAATGGGGCTTTTGCGGGACTTCATCTTGCTCATCCTAATCACGAGACTATGTTACATGATAAGTAAGCATTGGTAGCGATTGGTGTAATATACGGCATAGTATCAATATAGGCGAGAAATGGTATGTATATGTATACTGACAAAACGGTAAGTTTAGGAGGCAATCATTGGTACGACTCGGGAATCTTCCTAATATGCGACAACGATACAATATCCAAAAATTTCCTACTCACATACATACCTACTTACAGTGACCATGAAGTTTTCAACAGGATTTATAGATTATACTAATTAATTTTGGTTCTGGTTTCCTATAAAATCAGCTTATTTCTCGAGTGATAGAAAATAAAAGTTTCGGCGGGTTGTATGGACATAACTGACAAATTTTCGGTTCTAATTCATGACAAAACTACTTCACAAGCGCTATGGCAAAAGTGGCAAAATTCGATCTTAGATTACGGCTCATCCATGATCTAAATAACGGCAAAAAATAGATGTTTCGTGTCTACGAATATGGGCTATAACAGTGCTTAAATGATCGAGTAGACTTTATCTCATAAATCCGCGCGTGGGTCCCGGCAGACTAAGGTGGGGACCGAATTTTAAGCTTTTCCTAATACAAAATTATAGTCTTAATTTACTATGCGAATTATGTCTATGATTCGAGTGATATGCTGTTGGATTTAGCTCCTAATCTTATAGACTTGTCTTGTTGGATCGTCCCAAGACATCAAACGATACGTTAAAATATGCGCCTTGGCCACTACCGGAGTAATGAACCTGTCTTCTGGAGTATTCTTAGTTCCTACGGGCTAACAAACTTGGTGTGTTCAATGAATTTTCTGTACTAATTCACTACGTATTCAACTTAATTGACAAAGTGGGTCATTGTCTTAGAACGATTGATTCGTTCATTATTGCAACTAAGCAGCGGTAAGGGACAAATTCGAACGAGTTCCTAACTTACTACAGAGTCTACAAATTTGTCCCAGGTTCAATTAATTAATGCCAGAAAGTGGCTGTGCGTTATCATTATATGAAACTTATGTTAACTTTGAGGCATGGGGGCAGGGGTTAAAATTGTATTTCGGTACCTATAAATTCAACTAAAACGAGAAGTATGTTTAGCGATGCCTCATCGGCCATCGGCGCTATTCCAGAGGTGCTAAAACTTAAGTTACTTTGACTTGAATGAGGCTCTCAAAACGAGCTATATTTGGTACTAAAATTGAACTATTATTTCGGGCGATTTCTATTCGACAAAACGAGTCAGTAAACAGTGTCGGGACAACCGTAACAATTTTATTAACGGCAATTCTTTCCGTTTGTATTCCTAAACCACTCGGATTCCTAGTTTTCAACCGAGATTTCGTGTTTGGTTCTATGGGGGCTGGGGGAAATGCATAATTTTCGATATCTCGCTAATTTACCAGCTTTTCTCTACTAAATTTTGCACGGCGGCTGGGCTTGGCCTTATGTATCGATTTTATAGGACCGGGTCAACGGTCCTCACAAAAAGTGATCGGTCGGGCCGAGACCCCATATCGCGTCTAGCGACATCGTCAATTTCGGTACTCAAAAATATTGCCACTACGACCAAATTTACCAACTCTGGTAAATTTGATATTTCTTCTACGGTGGCAGCGTATAAGAGATTCGCGACTTCGATACAGTCGTGCTGACTTGATGTTAATATACAGAGCAAGAGGGCTACGAAGCTGAACTAATACTGAATATGTGCATTAAAGCTAAACTGCAATCTAGCTATGAATATACTTGTACGGGCAAAGAGATCTATGAATTCTGCAGAAAACCTAAGCGGCTTTTGCGCTGGTCGGGTTTAAATTTATTATAACTTTTGAACGGGCCACGGCTTTGCCGGGCTTAATACCTCAAATGGAAGGCCTAACGGGCCTCTATTTGTACAGTGAAAATCATCGAAATTCCTGGAGGGAATTTCGAGTTATAAACAGTTAAAGTTTTAAGTGGGGGCAGGCCCTATCGGGCCGTCCGGTTTGGGATTCCGACTTAATAATGTTCGGTTTTAGAATGATCTCCACTAGTGGACATCCCGACGAAGAAACAGCGAGCGTTTCACAAAATTCCTGGAGAGAATCTTAAAATATTTTAATTTTCCGTTTTCGGTGGGGTTAGGCCTCTTCAAGGCCGTCGGGTTTGTGGTTCCGACTCGAAGTCGATATAAAGTCGTTTTAAAGTCACATTCGTTGTGGACAGTACCACAAAGGAACTGCCAAAGTTTTAGCAAAAATCCTGGAGTAAAACTTCAGATATTTCAATTTTCCTATTTTGGTGGGAGCGACCCCCTTTAGGGTCGTTGGGTTTAGGGTTCCAAAGTAAAATCGATAAGTTTTAAAAGTACATTCGCTAACAGACATTATTATCAAGAAACTGCCAAAGTACAGCTAAATTCCTGGAGTAGATCTTAAGATATTTTAATTTTCATGCTTTGGTGGGGGCGAGCCCCTTCAGGGTCGTCGGGTTTGTGTTTCCGACGCAATATTTGAGCGTGTTACGTACCGAATAAAATACCCGGATCCTTCTCGAGATCCGGGTAAAATTTTAATCAAGTCCCTGGGGTAGTTCTCGAGATATATCAAACTTTCTACCTAGGTGAGCTGTCCCGCTCGCGGGGCGTTAAATCAATATGTTTGCTTGCGGTTGAACACATCTTTTCCGCGTGCAGATGAAGCCTACAGCAACATTGCCTTATTAATGAAATTCGGCTGGGTCCAACAATACTAATAGATTCCTACTGACAAAGCATCAGAAATAAATGGACGGATTTGCATCCAAAGAAATCGAAAACAGATAAAATCTTGAAGACAAGTTTCGGAAAATACCAAATAAATTTGCATGACCATTAACAATTCGGAGTTCCCAGAAATTTATTTAATCTCGGTCGGCTCAAAACTAAAATTTCTTCAATCTCAACTCGACTCAGGGAATCATGAAAAAGTTGACTCTTTACGTGAGTATCGCGTTTGTTTGTATCCTAACTCAGTGACCGAGGGAGGTTCAGCACGACTTCGGGCATCTGATCCATTCGTTTGAGTGGTCAACCACGGATACGGGTCGGCGGGACGAGCTAGAAAGGACAGGGCTATCATGTAAAAGTAGAGCATGGACAGGGAGTCCACGAAGAGTTAACGCTGCTTCTAACCAACACGTCTTTTCCACTATACTCTAATTACTTCTACGAATGGTCTTGACCTAACTGGCTTTCGTCTTATGGTGATCTATGGACATTCCTCCCCGTGCACCCATAAAATTCCAGCTCTGTGTTCCAGCATCCATCGCCCATCCATCAGTACGCACGATCCATCGCAGAAACCAGAGGTAATCAGAAACTACAAAACAGAAAACACATAACAGAAAGTAAGCGCCAGAGCCGGTCTGCAAAACGATCGAACTCTGCACTGCCGAAGTCATACTGAATTCTGCAGAGTTATTGCAACTCTGCTTTTATATGAAAACTTTAAAATTTTGAATTTAGGAGCCGTTAAAGTGCTTAGTCAGCACTTTTGGGGAGATCTGACCCCATTTTCTGAGCCTTTAAATAACCACTGTTATAGGAACGAATTCCGATCATGTTTGTACCAATTTTATATAAAATTAAAATTGATTTATGGCCTTGTTGATATCAAGTTTATATAAATTCTCGTGAATTAATAGAAACTTTCAGAAACTTCTATTAAACCGCCGACTACAAACTACATGTTAAGCTACCAGGTTTAATATTAACTTCACTTTCAGCTCGAGGTCAAGCGTATTTGTTCAAGCTACTAAAACGCGGCGTCTTTGCAAGTTGTAACGCTAATATTGAATTCAAGTCCTCAAATTTTTTATAGGCTGGTATGAAATATACGCGAAGACGCAGGAGCTCAAGCCGTCCTGACGAGCTTAATGTAACGTTAAACTAAATTTATATTAAATTATTGGCTTGCTGATAAGAAATTTCTATAAATATCTATTGCGGCTGCTAACTTTTATATAGGTTCCACATCAACTTTATATAACATATATATAAAGCTTCTATCAGTCCACAAATGAATATAAATTTTATACCCAGTTACTATCTTCCATATTGTTTGCTCAACAGCTTAATCGTCCAGTAGCTCGGTCAATATAAACTTTATATCGATCATAGATAGCAACTTCCCTCGGTACCGCAAATTAAACCATCAACTCAAAGTTAACTTAATATAAACTGCTGATGGGACGCTTGCTGAAACTTCAATATTAACTTTATACAAACTTATTTATTTTGGTTACCAGGGAGTAACCGGAATTCCGGTTCCGGCGAAGATCGTGTTCCGGTTGCGGTTCAGGCAAAGGGCAAAAACCATACCGGAACCGGAATTCCGGTTTAAAAAGTTTGTTTGAAATTTTCCACGTTTTTTGCTTCACCTGTGATCCGAACATATGCAATATATATTATACAATGATCAAGCTCCAATATAACCAAGCAAAAGAAACGATTAACTAAGCAATTTGCCGTTTGAAACGTAAGTAGGGCACATAATTTCAGTTGGAATTTTTCATAATAACCTACAGGAGTTTGTTAACAAATCAAACCCAGGTCGTTGCTTGTAGCAGCTATTTTTCACGTCCAGAAGTCTGTGCGGTACGTTTTAATTAATTTCTATTGCACCTGCTAACTTTTATATAGGTTCCACATCAACTTTATATAAAACATATATATATAAAGCTTCTATCAGTCCACAAATGAATATAAATTTTATACCCAGTTACTATCTTCCATATTGTTTGCTCAATAGCTTAATCGTCTAGTAGCTCGGTCAATATAAACTTTATATCGATCTTAGATAGCAACTTCCCTCGGTACCACAAATTAAACCATCAACTCAAAGTTAACTTAATATAAACTGCTGATGGGACGCTTGCTGAAACTTCAATATTAACTTTATACAAACTTATTTATTTACTTAACCTTAATATTAATACTTACGTATTTTATATAAATACTTAGAAATACTACTCGGAAAAGAGACGCGGCTTGTGTAAACAAAAGAAAAGAGGCGATTGCAAAAGGGGGTAAAAAGGGCACAGTCCCGTCCGAGATGGCCAAAGTGCCGTAATAAGTTCGGATTCGGACTCAGTATGTCCGTCCGGACATATCGATGTGTAACAGGACCGTATTCGGTCTATAAAGTGGAAAATAAACTCTCGGGGGAGGATCCATGCCAATTTTTCACAGGGTAGAGTGTTTTAAACGGCTCCCGCGAGTTCAGGGTACACTTTTCTGTGGTGTTTTATATATATTTGGGTTAGTCTCGACAAGGGAAATCTAATGAGGGGTTACACGCCTGTCGGGACGTAGTTCCTGAAATCTTCGTATGAGGGGGTATCTAAAAGTGGGTGCAGGGGGACCGGTCCGGGCTCAAAAGAAAGCCTCGGATCTGATGATTACAACGATGCCTAAATAACTTTAGGTTCAATATTCGTGGAGTTATTTAATTAATTACCTTTCTCACTGGTTACCACGGAGTAACCGGAATTCCGGTTCCGGCGAAGATCGTGTTCCGGTTACGGTTCCGGCAAAGGGCAAAAACCATACCGGAACCGGAATTCCGGTTTAAAAAGTTTGTTTGAAATTTTCCACGTTTTTTGCTTCACCTGTGATCCGAACATATGTAATATATATTATACAATGATCAAGCTCCAATACAACCAAGCAAAAGAAAAGATTAACTAAGCGATTTGCCGTTTGAAACGTAAGTAGGGCACATAATTTCAGTTGGAATTTTATCAAAGCCAGGTCGTTGCTTGTAGCAGCTATTTTACACATCCAGAAGTCTGTGCGGTACGTTTTAATTAAACCGGTCCAATTCGGTATCAGAGTATGGCTAAACAGAAGTACTTAGGGTATGCTTGGCTAACATAAATTGCTTCAAGAACCCGCCAATGCGCTTGTAAACTTGGTAAATCAGTCTAAATTGAAGTAAACTAACGTTATCTGCAACGCAGCTAGAAACTGCTTTCTCGGCAAAGAACTGTATTTATTGAAACTGCGCGAGCAGCATCACAGTGTGTCTCCTTTATAGCATTCTGATTAGAAAGTTATCATCATTATCATCTAACTTACGGGCACTGTTTGTCCAACGCTAGCCTAAACAGTGTACCTGATCAGAAAATTACCTTCTATCTATTATTTTCTCTTAGAATCATATAAACCAATAATTTCAAATTTCCTATAGAAGAACATGTAACAAACGTATGTGTAGTAAAGGAAGTCGACTGGAGACAGAGCGAAAGTGTGTATTCTACGCTCCAAGCTTTGTAAGCATATTCGATTTGATGCAGTATACGCAATGGTGTATTATGGAAGACATTTTTTGCTCTGGGTGTCCAAAAATCGACATATTTGATTGATAAATAAACATTATTAGCTTCCTCGGTCTCTGTAAAGTTTCAAAAAGGCAATAAATACCATCGCAATACATTAAGTTTAATGTAAACGTTATTTTTAATGCATCTTAAATCCACTATAAATACCTTGATTTCTTCCTTCATCTGTTTTATTAGATATAAATTTGGAAGACCAAGTTCCAGATCCGGTTTAAATGGACGGTTCCGGTTGCTGGTTACGGTTCCGGCAAATTTCGGTTCCGGTTATTCCCTGCTGGTTACGTATATACTTATTTACCCGTAAATCCGTGGATCCGGGTCGGATCTCCACGAAACCGGTCTCATTAGAAAGATCGTAAAATTTCCTATTAAGCACTTAGTCCTTGAATTCCCAACGGTTCCGGAATTATGGACCGGAGCCGATACTTTGGATACCAAATTTTCTAAATTTTATTTCTTATCTCGACCAGCGAGAATGAACGCTGGTATTTGATATTTCATAAAGCTTTACGAGTTACCCGTGTGGTGGTGCATATTGAACAATTTCGAAGTTTAATATTTCAGATTTTCTCTTATAATTTTCAGGAAATTTTCTCAATTGGTGTTCGCTTTCGGGCGGACAGCCATATTTTTGTGGTCCTCATTCGTGAGGACGGTCGTGACGGGTATCCGTCACGACCAATCTTTCCAACGACGATTTACAACGAGTTTTGCGGTCCTACCATGCGGGGTAGGGCTATTATTGCTTACATATATATAGATATTGGGTTCAGCGGGGGAGTCGTACCGTCTTATAATTCCCTTCAACTCGAGTATGGCAAGGGCTCACCATACTCAAAATTCCAATCCACAAAAATACTGCTTTACAAACGCGAAAATCCTAAAAGTTTCCTTAAGGATCCTCCTAAGCAAGACAAATCATTGTTCCTCCAAACGGATACAATACAAAATACTATACTGACCTGTCCACAGTGGGGGAGGGGTGTGGGGCGACCCCCCCACTTTCCAAATCCCCCCATGTTCGTGAGATTTTCCCCCATGTCCCCCCCACTCGGCCGAAACCCCCCATGTGTTCAACTAAAAATTTCATGTTCTTTGTTTGCAAATTGTTTTTTAAACATTAATTACCACTATTTATAATGCTAAAATATTGTTTTTAGCTTAAAAGTACGTTCACAGTAGTAAAAATGCATGAAAATATGGAAATATTTTGTATTTTTAAGCAAAATTTATCCCCCCACTTTAAAATTTCCCCCGAGAATGAACATGGCCCCCCGAAGTTCCCCCCACTTTTCGGAGGGCTGTGGACAGGCCAGCTATAACGTACATAATTATGATATAAATGGCATGAAATTGCAACAATTAGTGGCGCTTTTATGGCCAAAAACACGATTAATATACAATAAATATAGGTTCATAATCAATGATATAGCATGGTACAAGAAGAATGGTGTAAGAATGGTACAACGTTCTGGCAAATGTCGGCGCTTTTACGGCCTCTACCAGCACAATCTACGGTACAAATAGAATGATCATACACAATATGAAATCATAATGAATAGCAGGCGCTTTTATGGCCTTTACAGTACAACAGGTATGGTACGAATATGATACGACGATGACATCAATATATATATACATATTACAGACAAAAGTATCTTCGACACGGAATGTCAAATGGTGTATATATACCTGAAAACATGTACGAGCAATAATGGTAACTCCAATGATATATACATACGCGTGCCAATGTACGATATTATCATGATAATATGTATCAATTACATAACATGTGCCTTTATGGCCATCAAACAAGGTACATCAAAACAGTGGTAGTATACGTATATGTGCGATCCAAATATGCCAACGAGCCTTTATAGCCCTACAATCAATTATCACTTAACTATATACGTACATATGGCAATATATTTCGATGATTCTTCATCCCTAAAACGTTCATAACGATATCCCTTTTTTCATCACGAAAAACTGTCGACGGTGCGGGCCGAGCTATGACAAAATCCTTAGTTCGTAGCGAGATTGACGGACGTAACGATTCATGCATTGCGCTATATATATACGGTCTACACAAAAGGGTGACCGCAGAGCTTTACCGTCGGTACGTGTATACGGGGGAAATTCGACTTATGCATTCGCTTGCGCATAGGGATTATAGATTGGTTCTAAGCCCATTTACGTACGTGTTCCGGTGCCACAGTGGGTTTCGTACCCGATTGGGTTATTTCTGATGAGTATTCCTAGTGGGGAGACATTCGCGACTAATTTCGAAAATGTTGAACATTACACTATGGCCAGGGTTATTGGGGATGTCACAAAAATTTTGGCCATTATAATGTGGACAAAATTATTGGTATTCGAAAAATGTTGGGCATTACACTGTGGTCATGATTATTGGGGAATTTCTAAATGTTGGCCATTGGAGTGTGGTCAGGATTATCGTAAATATTGGCCATCATAGTGTGGCCTGGATTATTGTAAATGTTGGCCGTTGTAGTGTGGCCAAGATTATGGGTTTTCGGTAAAAGTTTGCCATTAGGCTGTGGTCAGGATTGATCCACCTCGTAACGATCCGTATGGGTCTGTTACATCTCTTAAAATTTTTTAAGGGAAAATTATTTGACTTTTTACTTGGGGTGGGAAGATTAAGTACGAGTTCTAAAGGTGGTCTTGTCGGGGATTTTAGGTTCGTTTTGAGTGTTCTGGGTGACTATTTGTGTTTTCGCGGTTACTTTTCGTACGGCGGTTTTCATTGGTTTCAACGGGTACTTGTACGGATAATTTGCCTAAATGATCAGGTGTATGGGCTTTACCATCCCATTTTTCCTTGGTCAAATCGGGCTCACTGGAGTCATGAGCCCTACAAAAAGGAGCACCAACGTGCCCTGTCCCCTACAGTCTCTAAAGGCGACATATGTACAATTACTAATAAATAATATATAATAAATTAGTACAACTATGGTACAATCGAAAATTACATTTTCTTGGAGATTTATATATCGGAATTTTCAACCATCGGTTTATGGGGTTTCATTCGTGACTGCTGGCTGTGTTAAAATGGTGGAATGAATTTGAATATTATTTTTACGGGTGTTCGATTATTCTATTTTCTTTGGTCCACTTTAATATGTAGTTTCTCTTAGAAATTCCTTTGGTATATTTTACTAATTTTGTGAAAGTTCCTCGGGTTTCCTATAAAATTTCCAACGGTCTTTATGACCTTGTCTTAATTTTTTAAAGGAGGGTAATTTGAACTTATACTTGGGGTTGGAATATTGTTCTGGGGGTGTTTTGGGTGTGTTCTAAACAGGATCGTTGCTGCTTCGATCTTTCTAAAAATTGAGCCCTCGGTGGCTAAATTACTGTTGACGAGTCGCTACACTACCGGACATATAAATATATCACAAACAGTAATATTACGACAAGTATCACAGTAACTCGTCCTAAATTTCTGAGAAAGTGGTTGAAACTCAAAATATCATTTTTACGGTGGTTGCTGATAACGACTTTTACTATAGGAAGCTGCACTTACAAGCAGTATTTAAGTTAAAACTTGGACAAATTTTGTGGAGAAATTTTCTCAACGTAGTTTCGGAGGGATTTTTGAAAGAGAGGGTTCTACTGGGGCTATGGCTTTAGAGATCCTGCCCCTCAGGAATCCACTCGGTACTAAAGAAGTCAATATATTGGGAATACTACGAAATCTTCCGAAACCTTGTAAGCTAAGCCTGAAAACTACTGAAATTTTGGCTTTGTACCGTCTTTACGTCCGCACTAATTTGAATTCTCGCACCAAATTTTGAGTATCCAATTTTCCTTAATTATAGTAGACATATAGGTACACGTAACATCAAAGGTATAATAGCAAGATATCCATACCAAATACAATTCATTCATTTACGATCCATATTACATTAGTATAACAGTTACTTCCAATGATTGTGAACGGTTTGTTTCAAATTACTTCCTTTATTTCATACTCCAAAATTCTAGTCAGTACTCTCGTGAATTTACTATCTTCGTTGTAATTGATTTTCATTTGCGTTGTTTTTGTACAGTTCCATGCGTTAGGTGACTGCAATTCCGAAGGGAAGGGCGACATTCTCGCTTTGCGCAGCAGGTGGGGCTTATTTTGCTCAAATTCGGCGTAAGCCTTCTGAAACTCAGTCGTCCAAGCCGTCAACGAAGTTCCAATAAGGTGGAGGTGGTGCTACAATAGCGGTAGCAAAGTCTGGTAACAAATAATCAAATGTACACAGGTAATGTCTCAGTCGCCGTAAAACATGACGAGGAGAGTCTAACGGGTGCTTTTCCCAGGGTTTCTTCCGCAGGGCAGATAAATATCCGCCTATTATGACAATAGTTTGAGTTTGTGGGGTTACTAAACTAGCAGCCATTCGGATAAAGAATCCCATAGTTGCTCTTGGCCAACTATGGACGAAATAATCGGTCTTTCATTGAGTTTTAGCAACAAGGCGGCGGTAGCATCGCCGAGGATTATAGTTGTAGGCCATGAGACGATTCCGTATCTGTGAAAGGTGCGAATTTGTTGCAGTAATCGTCCCATTACATTGTGACGGTTCTTTGGGCGACAGCCCATTCTAAAATCGTGAGGTCCAACGCCTATGCCCCAGAAGCTATCGGAAGGATTAGCTTCCAGCAGCTGGGCTTCTCCTGTGGACAACATGGTATGTCTTAATACGGGTGAGTCGAACTCGGGCAATAATACGGTTCTCATTAGATGAGGCAGGACGGGGCGGAGAAGCTGAGTATTTACCTCATCCAGAAATTGTTGTTTTTTCTTCGGGCAATGGATTTGACATCTCGAGCTCCCAATCTAAGATCTTCGATGTCTCATCGAGCTTGATCCTCGTTAAAAAGGTAGGTAACGAATAATTGGCATCCTTGTTCCGTAGAATTATATTCGATGGGGTAGTGTTGAATTGTTTGATCGAGGGCGGCCATGTTCGACAACATAGGCCAACGATTGCCTTTGGAAAGAAAGATTTCGATCGGCTAGGAGTAGTCGATGAAATAATATGGCACAGGAACAGGATTTTCTTGCGATTTGTTGACATCAGCGTATCGCTTCGGTCATTTGAGGTAATTCATCTAGAATTTAAATACTTCGTCGTTACTGACGGTTCTTCAGGGAGAATTTGGGGTCGGAGCTCGAGGTTCGTAGCGGGATTATAGTTATTATTGCGCTATCAGGACGGCTACTGTCGTCCTCGACGGGTCGGCAGTCGCGGTGTTCGAACGGCTTGACGTCCAAAGTCTTCAGGGCGTAGTGGTCTACGTCCCCATGGATAGTTCGGGATTCTTTCAGGGTGGTGACGAATGGTATGTTCGACACCAGGTTGATTCATAAAATCCAAATAAGGTGAATACATTGTTCGGCTACTTGCTTGTCTACTGGAAGGATCGACTCGTGTCGGTGGTCGTGAGGGGAAAGTTTGAGCTCGACCGGCACGGTCGTCGCTAGGTCGTTGGGTTTTCCTACGGAAGGCTTCAGCGGTCGGGATTGTGTCGGGTGGTTGACAACGGCGTTCATTGGCTTGCCTATACGGCATTTCACGGCGGTTGGTTGATGTATCCTGTCTTCGGACAGGTTCACTTTTTCTAGTTACAGGTATCGGGTATTTCTGACTGACATTATCTTGCTGCGACATGATCGGTTTACGTAAACTATAAGCATTATTTCCCATTTTTGGTATCATTGACGATCCAGCTCTGGTCCAAGTAACATTAGTTACGGTTTGCGTATGCCTAGGTGCGGCATTACTTGCGATTACTTGCTTAACTTATTAATAGTGTGCGGGTTTACGTGTACACCACGTTGCAATGCAGGTTCTTGCCTGCGCGTATGGCTGCGTTGCGGCGAAGCGGTTGGGGTAGGTTCGTCATCACTGAGTACTCGTGATATTCCTTGTCTGATTCTGTTTAACTCAGTTTCTGATTCTTCTGATGCACTTTCAATTACTATTGTTTGCGTTGGAGGTCGACCTCGGCGAGGCCTAGTGATCGTCTCCTTCAGAAGTGGTTGTACTTGTTCATATATATAACGAGTGAGCTCTTCCTGGTATAGGTGTTGTGCTTCCTACAAAGTGTTCCAATAATTCAGTTGCGGCTTGAGAACTGCTCTCAGTTCCTTCTAATGCTCTGCGTCTTCGTTCCTCGTCCTCCTTGGGGCAGAGTAAACTGCTACCAGGCGGGTCCCCAGGTGGCGGATAGGGAGACGTCCTTCCTTGGGGCTCCATCTGAGTAGGGGACCCTTGGAAGGACAGCTGTGAATAAGGTCTGCCACAGGGCCGGTAGACCAAATAAGCAGCCTCGGACTAAATCCCACCAAGCTGTCTGACCTCAGGACAGATTGGTGGTCCCCTTAGAACGTAGGTTAGGTTCTACTTAGTTTATGTTCTCTCCTGACCAACATTACCTCCCCTAGTGATTTATTCACATTCTTTATTTACAGCATGAATTACAATAAATATAATAAAGATATGCCTCCTGATGGCTCCGGGGACGGGCCTGAGGGGGTCAATCGGCTACGTCCCCCCTTCGAGGGTTTTGTGGTGGGGCGTTCGGACGGGTGTGCGACCGCCGCAACAGCAACAACAACATCAACAATAACGACAGCTGCAAACACAACAACGACCACAACAACTACAACAGCAGCTACTACGACCACGGCGGCGACAACAACAACGACGACGCTGACGAAGACTGTCGTGGCTGAAAAGCTCTTGGATTGCCGGGGCGACCCTGGTGACCACTCTGGAGAGGGCACTGACACTCACACAGGTATCAGTGACCAGTTGGACTCTATAGATCTGGTTGAGCGCGGGACCACAGCACCGGGACCCTTCGGGGCTCCTGGGGACGTGGACCGCGCTCACACTGAGGCTGATCATGGGGACTGGACAGTAGTATCCAAAACAGGAAGACTGGTCAAAGAAGCTATGAACAAGTATAGCCATGCTCAAGGCCAGAAAGGGGCTGACAAGAAGCGGCAAGTGCCAAAGGGTCAGCGATCTGAAGCCACAAAACGCAAGGCAAAAAAAGTGGTTTCTGCTGATGAGGCGACTGTTGCTAAGCGTCTAGATTCTAAGAAGACGCCGGAGAAGCCAAAATTTCCAGCAATGGGGCCAAAACATGTTGGAAGCTATCGTGGAGCCGTTGCTGCATCAATGCAGGTAGCGATCACAGCGGTTGACAATATGGGCAGGCGGTTGACGCCTGAGGAAGGCAAAGCTCTCAGGCAACGCCTCAGTGAAGAGGTTGAGAAATCGGAGAAATCTGACTTCGAGGACACTGGTCTCGCACGAGGTCATTTTAGGGTTAGTTGTAATGATCAACGAACCTTGGAGTTTGTGCAATTGGTGGTCGGAAAATGGAATGAAGAGGCTGGCGAGCCACAAAGGGAGGTCATTCTGTCAGCCATTCTGGACACGGTGAAGATTGCGTGTTTCATCTCTGATGGATACACGAATAGGGCGCCCACTGATCCGGAAGGGGTCAAAAAGAAACTGGATTGCAGAAATCCAATTGAATTGAAGATTCCCGATTGGCCAACGAGAAGTCTTACATGGACGAATCTTCTACTTTGCGGTGGTTCCTGAGATTAAAGATATGGTGCTTAATTCAAAGGGTGGCAGGTTGAAGTATGAGTGCACCTACTGCCGATTCTTCGATCCTGCCAACAAGCTTCCACCGGAAGCGGGGGACCCTGTGGAGGGGCCTCAACCTCGGGGGGAGGGCAGTAGCGCATCCATATAGATGTCTCACGTAGTTAGAATCAAATGAGCTACTGAATCTAATGAATAATTATTCATATAAATGCCCAGCACTCAAAACTGGGTTCCTTAGAGTTAGCTAGAAGACTAAACAAATGTGGTGATTTCACAATAGGGTTAATTCAGGAGCCGTACTGCATAACTGGCCTGTCCACAGCCCTCCGAAAAGTGGGGGGGGGGGGAACTTCGGGGGGCCCCCCATGTTCATTCTCGGGGGAAATTTCAAAGTGGGGGGATACATTTTGCTTAAAAATACAAAATATTTCCATATTTTCATGCATTTTTACTAATGTGAACGTACTTTGAAGCTAAAAACAATATTTTAGCATTATAAATAGTGGTAATTAATGTTTAAAAAACAATTTGTAAACAAAGAACATAAATTTTCAGACAAAAAATTTTTGGAATTAGTTGAACGTGGGGGGTTTCGGCCGAGTGGGGGGGACGGACATGGGGGAAAATCTCACGAACATGGGGGATTTGGAAAGTGGGGGGTCCCCCCCACCCTGTCCTGAAATCGTTATTTCATGAACGTTGCAGATTGCTGCCGTATTATTAATTTGCATAATTAAGAAGGGGTAGCTAGATTGGGCGTTGTCATTGCTTCAAAAGTTCGTGCGGATATGGTTATGAAATAATAATTTTTGCTTTTTCTCTTGAATGATATTCTTGCACCAATGATTTTGTCATCGCTTTGATAGTGTGGATCAACGTTTTCCACCAGGATAAAAATGTTGCTAGATACGCTTTTTATAGTACGTTAGCGTATAACTGTCTCTTCGGTTGTGCCGGATTTCATCAACAGTAATTTGTAATGAATTATGACCGAAATACAGCGTTCGATTCGCTTCTGACGGATATGTGCCAGTCATATCGTAACTATCAACCGATGCCCGAAGAGTTAATACTTTATCCAATCGAAGCCTCAAGGTCCGTTTGTCGTGTTCAACAACACCGTTTTCCCAAAACGCGGCACCATTATTAGAAACTCTCATTAGCGAAATTGTAACCGAATATTTCTTGTATGTATCTTTAACGCTAATAAATCCGCGTTCGACTTGGATATCGTCGGAATCGTAGCGATTGATTGCGGTATCACTAAGTTTCTCGATACTATCCCTTTTCCAGCGATATGATATCTCAAACATCTTCGTCAGTATACACGTGCTCTACTATCGTCGGAATAGTCATATGTCAACGTCAATTCGGCAATAGCTCCGTCTTGACCTGCATCGCAACAACGACGTATCACCGGCCCAGCTGTTGTTCATCGTCGTAAATCATAGTCGCTGCGTTTACAATTTCCCGTCAGTTTCTGAATACAAAGTATCTGCTGTAGTGGTGTCGTCGTTCGTCCTTGGTCAACTTCGTAACGTCGGTCTCCAGTTATTTAGCGGTGAGCGATCCTCGTATCAACGCCACAGCCTTTCTAATTCAAAGATCTTCACATCGAGGTGAGCAGCTTCAACCTTTATCTTAATTTTCAACATTTGGCGCAACCAGCAGGATACTAAAACGAACACTTCTAACGACATGGCTCCACCATCGCGGTCAGGCCCCATCCGTCAGGGCATTGGCCCTTTCCCTCTCGTCTACAAACCCTTGTTGTCGAAGCGACCACTACGGTCTCACAACAATTACCTCACGTATCGAGTGAACAACAAACATTGCATGACGATATCGGCGAACTTATTGCTAAAATAGACAAGGGTGTACAGCGACTGGAAAATTATGACACTAAATGGCAAACTCTGATACTGGGCGTACCAGACGATGCCCTCGAAGCGGAGGAAGCATTATACGCGAAAGCTGCAACCGCTGACGATGGTTACTTGGCACTGATAGCTCGGGCAACGGATACAGTATACTCACTGCAGCGGCGTGCAACAGAAATCGAACGTACGTTGGAACAAGGTAATGCGGCTACAGCTGAGCGTGTTTCCGGTCCAGTGGAACGGGTTGCCTCGACTACGTCTACTAAGCTTCCAAAGTTAGTTCTACCTGTGTTTTCAGGCGACCCTATGGAATGGCCCAATTTTTGGAACATTTTCGAAGTCAATGTCCACAGCCGGCGCCTTACCGGGGCCGAAAAATTTCGTTATCTTCGAGGTCAGTTGTCTGGCAGTGCCTTAGCAGTAATCGACGGAATGATGTTGACTGACGCAAATTACGACGTAGCAGTCAACATTTTAAAAGAACGCTACGAACGAACCGCGAGTCAACTGGTTGGCAAACTCTACTGCCAGCTGAAGCGGATTCCTGTGTGCTCGGAAAAAATTGTTGACGTGATCGCGACCCATGATGCTTGCGAGAAAATATTTAAGCAACTGCAAGCTGCAGGTGAAAATGTTGATTCAAATCGCTCGCTCCTGTTAGAAGTCATGAGCAAATACCCCACGAAAATTATACAGGATCTAATGGACCACGAGGGAGTCGGTGCGGACTCAACACTGAACACTCTGCGAACTATTCTCCGACAGTTCATTAAGCGGCGTGAATCGATGGCTGAAGTCCTAGATGACTTAGAGCCATTCAGAGACGGTGTAGGTAAATATTCGAAAAATAGGTAAGAAGGTCAATCAGATCAGACGCGAATGCGGGAATCGTCAGCGTTTTCAGTTGCGTCAGCAAAGCCCCCCGTACCACATGCAGGGCCAACGAAAGTAACGTGCTACATGTGTGGCGGTGCGCATTTTAACTCGGAATGTGCAGTATACGATACGGCGAACAAACGAATGGACCGGATACGTGAGCTTCGGCGTTGTCTACGATGTCTCGCTTTAGGTCATCAACAGAAGGATTGTCGAATGCCGTCAGAACGGATACGTTGCTTTGTTTGCAAAGAAGTTGGGAAACATGTCTCGCCGTTCTGTCCGATGACGTCAGCGAAAACGGTAGGTGTCCAGCCATCTCCCAAGCTGGCCGCTACAAGCATTTCTGTCGACGGTTTCCCAGTTACATCGCTATCACCGCCACCTAAAAAGCCGGCAAGACCAACATCTGCGGACAGCAGTGGTGTCGCGACGGAGGTCAAAAACTTTTCACTGTTCAAAACTCTGATACGGGTGTCAGCATTTTGGCCAGAGTACTCTGACTCTGGCAGCCATCGAAGCTACATTACATCGTCGTGTGTCGAGCGTTTACAACTGGAGTGTCTACAATCCGAAAAAATAGGCGTCGCTGTATTTGGGTCTGAGCGAACTCAGACGATGGAATCTCAGCTCGTGAAACTATGCGTGATGCAAAACTGTGCAAACTTCCGTGAAATTTTTACTAACTCCACACCAGTCATCTCGTGCTGTCCTATCGAAGCTCCATATTTGGAAATATGTGACTGGGAAGTGATGCGGACCAATGACTTCGTGTTGGCGGACGACGGAAAATCAAGTAACAGCCCGGCGACACTGGACGTCTTGATAGGCACGGACTACTTTTGGGAGTTTCTTGCTCACAGCAAATCGATTAAGTTGCCGTCGGGTTTGTTCATGATCGCGTCTAGTGTGGGGTACCTACTAGGAGGTCGAGCCTACGATGCACGTCACGTAACAAGTCGACCAGCGGATTCGGTGCTGTTGTGCATAACGGAAACTGCAGGCCAAGCTGTTGCACAATACGGTCAAACACAGCGTCGATGCTCACAGTCGTATCCTGATCTGGATGAATTCTGGCAACTCGAAACGATAGGAATCGCTGATTCTCCACACGTGAATGACGACGACGAAGCATTAAAACATTTCCACGACTCAGTATATATCGAGAAGGGGCGGTATCAGGTTCGCTGGCCATGGAAACCAACGGCGGATGATTTACCAACTAATTATGAGCTGGCGGGAGGCAGGTTCAAGTCCTTAGCACGACGACTACGGCTATTTGATTCCAATACACTCGTAAAGTGCCAGGAGGTGTTGGATGCTCAATTGAAGAATAATATTATCGAAGAGGTAGACGAACATCTCGATCTCGGGCACAAAATACACTACCTTCCACATCATCCGGTTGTTAAACCCACCAGCATGACAACGAAAGTGATGATCGTTTATGACGCGTCGGCGAAACAGAAGAAGGACAGTCTATCGCTGAACGAGTGTTTGCTGCGTGGGCCCGTGTTGCTGCCTGACATGTGTCAGATGCTCATTCGATTTCGCTTACAACCGGTAGCGATGATTGCAGATGTAGAAAAAGCGTTTTTGCAAATCGGACTTCAAGAATCCGAGCGAGATGTCACCCGATTCTTTTGGTTCAGAGACAGCCAGGTAATTGATGCTAATAACGTCGTGGTGTATAGGTCCTGTCGTGTCCCCTTCGGCATCATTAGCAGTCCGTTCATACTGGCGGCTACATTACAGTATCATCTACGTCAATCGCCCGAATGGGCGGCACGAGTGATGCTAGACAATATTTACGTCGACAATGTGGTGGTCGGCGTAAGTGATGATACCAAAGCAACGCGTTTTTACTCGGAAGCCAACGTCGTATTTCAGCGAGCATCAATGAACTTGAAGCAATGGTGTTGTAATAGCAGCGACATCATGGACGCTATTCCAATACATGACCGTACACCATCTCGCATCAACAAAGTCCTTGGTATGGTCTGGGATAGCAACAGCGATATGCTAAACCTGAATCGATCTTCTGCGTTCAAGGAATCTGTCGAAACTAAGCGTGAAGTAATGCAATCGATCGCATCTGTGTTCGATCCTCTAGGGCTCTTCCAACCAGTGATGCTACGGAGCAAGCTATTTTTACAACGATTGTGGAAAGAGAATAAACAATGGGACGAGAAGTTGCTATCGGACGCAACAGCCGAATGGGCCCTCTTGTATCGAGATATTCCCATCTTCGATTCGAAACTGCAACGAAATCCCATAAGAGTACCACACGAAGATGGAGCAAAGAGACGATTGTGGTGTTTTCTGACGCATCGACAGTGGCGTACGCAGTCACAGCTTATCTTCGAATACTTCACGATAACGATGATCCCCAAGGCGGACAACATTCTTTCCGCTCATTTTTGATATTGTCGAAATCACGGCTTGTTCCAAAGGCTACTAGCAAAGATATAATACTGCCTCGTTTGGAGCTGCTCGATGTAGTTATCGCGACGAGAATGGCAAAGTTTATCCGTAAAGCGATTCAACTTCAGCAGTCTCGCATCATCTGCTTTTGTGACTCTGTCTGTGTGATTAGATGGATGAAGAGCACAAAACCACTATCGGTATTTGTTGAAAATCGTCTCGCCGAAGTAAAGTCGCTCGACAACTCGGAATTTGTGTATGTCAGATCTGAAGACAACCCGGCTGACCTCAACACTCGGGGAAAGTCTGGTTCCGAACTGCTGGGATGCTGATTATGGTGGGATGGGCCACCATGGCTTAAAAATGATCGAGAGGATTGGCCGTCCACACCTGAGCTAGACACGTCGTCAGAGGATATCAGTCTGGTGGAAGCTGAATACAGAAAGAGGAGGACTCCAATATACCAGCTCAACCTCATGGTTGCCGGGCAACCACCTATTGACAACCGCATGGGTATCTACCCAGGAAACTTTTCACAGTTTAGGAAGCTATTACGGGTAACTGTTATGTGTTGGAAGTTTCTTCGTCATGTCGTGTGGAATCGATTGTCGCCCGAGTCTCAAAACCGATGCCACTGCGGTCGAATTTTTGAAAATCTTTCGGCAGATATGGACTGTAGTAGCACAGATTTAGAGCTTGCGACAGCGTTTTGGGTTCGAGCTGCTCAAGAATGCGAGTATCCGTCATTAGTTGTTGCCGTTTTGGGTAGGCAGAGACATCCGATGATCAAACAATTAGGAATTGTGGTCGACGACAGTGGCGTCTTACGATGTATTGGTAGACTAAAACACTCGATATTGACGCAATCTCCCCGATGCTTTTGCCGAAATCAGGGCATATTTCGCGGTTGATCATACGTCAGGATCACGAACGTCAGTTTCACGCCGGAATTTCGCACACTCTCAACCGAATCAGACGTCGTTTCTGGATTCCACAGGGTCGGAACGCGGTCAATCGCGTATTGGGGCAGTGCACGATATGTCGGCGATTCAAAGGAAGTCCGTTCGCACTGCCTAAAATGCCCCACTGGCCCCGTGAGCGAGTCGCACGGTCGAGCCTGTTCGAGTTCGTTGGTCTAGATTATTTCGGCCCGATCAATATAAAAATTGGAACCGACACCAAAAAATGCTGGGTGTGCTTGTTTACATGTCTGACGATCCGGGCGATCCACTTGGAGGTGGTTGAAGATGCTAGCGCTCAGTCATTTTTGCAGTGCGTTATTCGATTTGTGTCGCGCCGGGGGTTACCACGTCAAATAATCTCCGACAACGCCCCTCAGTTCAGAGTCGCAAAGACGGTATTCGATAGGGTTTGGCAAGATATTGTAACTTCGGATGACGTTATCCGATATACGTCTGACCGAGGAATAGCTTGGAAATTCACAACAGAATTAGCGCCATTGCAGGGAGGCGTGTACGAGCGGCTCGTGGCTCTGGTCAAGTCCTCATTGAAAGTAGCAGTCGGTCGGCGTTTGCTCACGTGGTACGACTTCATCACCATGGTTACAGAAGTTGAAGCTATCGTCAATTCGCGCCCTATCACTCCAGTTGTTGCTGAATTCGATACCCGCCCGGCGCTTTGCCCTATTGACTTCATAACTGATTTGGCGGTTGGTTTGCCGCAGACTCGTCAAACAATGGAATTAGCGGGCGGAGAAGCCAGTCGCCACGTCCTTCGGCTGTGGAAGGTAAAACAAGGCAAGCTAGATGCGTTGTGGGGACACTGGTACAACGAGTACTTATCTACTCTACGGGAACGTCTTCAACTCCAACATCATGCGGTCAAAGGCGCCAAACGAGAATTCCCTTCCGCAAGATACGTCGTGATCGTTAAGGATTCTGATTGTCCGCGTGGTCATTGGAAAATGGCCACGGTTGTCCGAGCTATAGCCAGTGTCGACGGAGCGATACGGTCTGCAGAGCTACGCCTACCGAATGGTATAATGATACGCCGTTCAGTCCACCATCTGTACCCTCTCGAAGCGTCTCCTCCTACCGACGACACACCCAATATTGATGACAAGGATGACTTCGAAAGTCTCGCTCCCGAAGAAGTCGCTGAGAGCGAATCCGTTGTTCAGCAAACCTTACAACGAGGTCAGCGCGAAACCGCCAACCATTTAAGGGTGACTGCATGCAACGTAATATTCTAACTGTCCAATAATATTCACAATTTTGTAACGTGTATTATATTAGTTTTGACACCTGTATCTATAATTTGCTTGTAACTTTGTCATTAATTCTTCAATTACTATACTTATCATGTATTGTAACATGTATCAGTTATTGTGCCTTCTGTCAGCCGCAATTAGACATTCTTATGGACAATACAATGTTAAGGACGTTTCTCTCGACGCAAACATTAGTTGCTGAACACATCTTCGGCCCTCGGAATGTCCTGAAATCGTCATTTCATGAACGTTGCAGATTGCTGCCGTATTATTAATTTGCATAATTAAGAAGGGGTAGCTAGATTGGGCGTTGTCATTGCTTCAAAAGTTCGTGCGGATATGGTTATGAAATAATAATTTTTGCTTTTTCTCTTGAATGATATTCTTGCACAAATGATTTTGTCATCGTTTTGATAGTGTGGATCAGCGTTTTGAATCAGGATAAAAATGTTGCTAGATACGCTTTTTATAGTACGTTAGCGTATAACTGTCTCTTCGGTTGTGCCGGATTTCATCAACAGTAATTTGTAATGAATTATGACCGAAATACAGCGTTCGCTTCGCTTCTGACGGATATTTGCCGGTCATATCGTAACTATCAACCGATGCCCGAAGAGTTAATACTTTATCCAATCGAAGCCTCAAGGTCCGTTTGTCGTGTTCAACAACGCCGTTTTCCCAAAACGCGGCACCACTATTAGAAACTCTCATTAGCGAAATTGTAACCGAATATTTCTTGTATGTATCTTTAACGCTAATAAATCCGCGTTCGACTTGGATATCGTCGGAATCGTAGCGATTGATTGCGGTATCCCTAACTTTCTCGATACTATCCCTTTTCCAGCGATATGATATCTCAAACATCTTCGTCAGTATACACCTGCTCTACTATCATCGGAATAGTCATATGTCAACGTCAATTCGGCAATAGCTCCGTCCTGACCTGCATCGCAACAACGACGTATCACCGGCCCAGCTGTTGTTCATCGTCGTAAATAATAGTCGCTGTGTTTACAATTTCCCGTCAGTTTCTGAATACAAAGTATCTGCTGTAGTGGCGTTGTCGTTCGTCCTTTGTCAACTCCGTAACGTCGGTCTCCAGTTATTTAGCAGTGAGCGATCCTCGTATCAACGCCGCAGTCTTTCTAATTCAAAGATCTTCACATCGAGGTGAGCAGCTCCAACCTTTATCTTAATTTTCAACACACCCCACCATCCCCCCACTGTGGACAGGCCAGCATAAGGGGGGTCCCGGCAGGCCTACCAGGGACTACAGGTACGTTGTTTTATGCCGCAGGTGATGTTGAACGAATAAGAACGGCAGTCTATGTGTCAAACAACATAATGGCAGTTGTTATGAATCATCTATGTAACAGAGATTGTACAGTAGTGAAAATAGTGTGGTTTGTAGGGGGTCGCAGGGTTGAGTTGTACCTTGCTTCTCTCTATCTTCCACACGATGCTGGAAGTAATGTGGTGACACAGAGCATGATAAGACTGGTGAATTACACAAATGGAAGGAATATTGGGGTGATCATAGGATGTGATGCTAATGCTCAACACACAATATGGGGTAGCACTAATGTGAATGATAGGGGGACAGACCTGATAAGTTATCTGATGACTACAGATTTGGATGTAGTCAATGTCGGATGCATTCCAACGTTTGTCACCCGCGTTAGAAGGGAAGTGCTGGATATAACTCTTGCAAATAGCAAAGTCGCTGGTGCGATCAGCGGCTGGTGTGTGTCGGAGGTCTACTCAGGATCTGATCACAGATTTATTCAGTTTGAACTAGTAAATGTTGATGATACGATTGAGCAACGTAGGTTTAATATTAGAAGTCTGGACGGTGCTAAGTTTGCGCAACTAGTTTCAGAGAAACTTTTAGATGCTGAAATTCCAGAGCATATCATAACGGCGGACCAGCTGGAGCTAGCCGTGTCTCTTTTGATTAGTGTACTAGAAGTTTCGTGCAAAGCGTCACGTCAGAAGAAATCTTATAGTAAAAATAGGAATCGCTGGTGGAATAAAGGGTTAGAATCACAGCGCAAGAAAGTACGTAAGGCCTTTGATAAGGCCAGACGCTTTCAGACTGAGAGAGAATGGGACAGGTATAGAACACAACAGCGCACTTATAAGCGGATGATTCAAGAGGCAAAGAGAATGAGTTGGTGGAGATTCTGTGATAAGGTTAATAGCACGGCCGAGAACTCTCGTATGCAAAGGATACTTGAGATGAGGCCTCTAGTAAGTCTGGGCAGAGTACTCAACATAGATGGCCGGGTCACTGCTGACGACTATGGGACACTTATGACGATGCTGTCCATTCACTTTCCATCGTCGGTCCCTGTTCTTCACACCCCGCCGCCGTCTAGAATGATGGAGACTCGTAGGATCTCAAAACTAAATGAACTTATGAAGATAAGCAACTTGATGACTATAGAGAGAATCAAATGGGCGATCAGTTCCTTTCAAAGTTTCAAATCGCCAGGGGTTGGTGGTGTATATCCAATCATGCTTCGGCTATCCTGCGAATGCTCTGTTTATTTACTGCAGCCCATATTTCAGGCTAGCGTGAGGCTTGGCTATATTCCATCACAGTGGAGGATATCTAATGTAATTTTTATACCCAAATCGGGCAAGAGGGACTATATGGATACAAAGGCGTTTAGACCAATTTGTCTTTCTTCCTTTCTTCTTAAAACTATGGAGAAAATCATTGATAATTATATTAGGGATGTGATACTGGTCTAGTATCCGTTACATCGGAATCAGCATGTGTACAGGTGTGGTCGGAGTACAATCTCGGCCCTGCATGCTACCACATCCTGGATTGAATGGGAGATGCACAAAGGCAAATACGTGGTAGCTGTTTTTGCGGATGTGTCTGGAGCTTTTGACAGTACTATGATAGAATACATCTTAGCTGGTCTCAGCCGATTCCAGTTGCCGGAATATATTAAGAACTGGCTGGTTAACCTGCTTAATTCAAGAATAGTTCTGGCAAAACTAGGCAAGACAACTGCCAGAGTCAGAGCTACTCGGGGCTTCCCTCAAGGAGGTGTACTATCACCCCTGCTGTGGAGCTTAGTTGTGGATGAACTTTTGACTTACTTTGACAAATCGAGAGTTTTGAGTATTACTTACTCAGATGATGTTAGTTTACTCTTCTCCGCCACATCTCTGGGTGTGGCATGTAGACGTATGCAAAACGCGCTTAGCTCGATGCTACATTGGAGTAGTAGGAGAGGTCTCTCGATAAGTTTGAGTAAAACGAATCTTATTGTTATCACTCGCAAGAGATCAAGGGCTGAATATAGGGATATAACCTTGAACGGTACTATTTTGAGGCCTTGCGATAGCGTAAAATATTTAGGGTTGTACCTAGACTCAAAAATGAGTTGGAGATATCATATTGAACAGGCATCTCAGAAGGCAATAAAACTTCTTTTTGCTATAAAGGGTGCAGTTGGTGTTAATTGGGGGCTACGGCCAAAGTCGATGTCCTACCTCTATACTGCGGTAGTGCTTCCATCCCTAACTTATGGCTGTGCTATGTGGTGGCACAGAAGCAAATTGAAAACTTATTTGGGAAAATTTCTGAAGGCTCATAGTCTGGCCTGTCGTATGATAACAGGTTCACTTCGTTCTGCTCGAATGGAGGGTCTAGATGCCATTATGGAATTAGACCTATTGATCTCGTTATTGATCAACTGGCAGTTGAAAGCTACTACCACCTTAGAACCACTGTGCTATGGCTTGCTCAGTGCGAGGGTAATGGATATTATAGGTTGCAAAGATTTGCCCGAGGCATATGTGATACTATAGTAATGCCAACGGACAGAATTTTAAGATTTTTCAGTTAGAATAGGAAATGGTGTGTAAGACATGAGGGAACCCTGTCAGATGGCGATCTTGTGTGCTATACTGATGGTTCACTCATGGACACAGATTGTGGAGTTAGAGTAGGGGCTGGAGCCGTTATTGATAATACACATAGATTACACTTCGCACTAGGGTCCAAGGCAACGATTTTCCAGGCAGAAATTGTTGCAATTTGTAGATGTGCCGAACATCTCGTGGAACAAGGTACTAGGGGAAGGAATATTTGGATTTTCAGTGACAGCCAGGCTGCACTTAAGGCTCTATGTAAGCCGGTAGTGTCGTCAGCCAGTGTTCTTGAATGCCATAAGAAATTAAATAGACTAGGTGCCGAAAATGTGCTCTGTTTGTCGTGGGTCAAGGGACACTCAGGCATTAGAGGTAATGAAATTGCTGACAGCCTTGCAAAGAAAGGTGCTTTATTGAATGTGTTTGGGCCGGAACCTTGTGTTCCAGTTTCCTTTTCTATTGTGAAGACTTCGCTGGTGCGTTTTCTGTTTGAACAACAAGCTAGACGGTGGAGAGGGGAAATAAATTGCAGGCAGACAAGGATTTTCTTTCCTGAAGTCAATTATAGGAGATCTCGCTTCTTATGGAAGCTTAGCAAAGATAGACTGCGGATTGCTATACATGTTTTAACTGGGTATTATCTTTTAAATGCCCATCTTAAGGTTATGAAACTGAGAAAAAGTAGTCTCTGCGAATACTGTCGTCAGGAAGTTAAAACATCTGAACACTTTGTTTTCAGATGTAAAAAATGGGGTGAAGCTAGGCAAAGGTTCTTAGGTGCTCAACAACTAGCAGTTACTAATGGTAGGACTATGTGTTTGAGTAAATTAATAGGCTTTTGCGTTGCAACTCAGAGGTTTGATCTAGGTTTATAATAATTAGAACACGGTGATGCAAAGGGTCCTACTATTGGACCTGTGCAAACTATCACACCGTTACTCAAGTCTAATCTAATCTAATCCTCTTCCTCAGCTAGGAAGTCTCGTACGACTTCTTCAGCTATCTTTCTCCTAGTATGTCTTCCCATAAATGCTGTTTCTGGTATGTGAGAGTGTCTTGTGTGTACTGTTTCTGGATGACTGGGTGGTTTAGAAGGTGGTTCGGCTTGGGTGGCTCGGGGTCGAAGACGGTAGGGTGCAACGCGATCATCTCTAAATGGTGGGGAAAATGGTGTAGGTCTCACGGGAGATAGGTTATCCGGTGAGAGCAATCAACTAAACGAACGGGATTGAGTTATAGGTACATTGGGTTCAGAATCCATTCAAGCGTTACTGGAGTATGTCTGGTACAAGGAATCATCAGGGGACGGTGCACGATATCGAGGGATTGGTTCGCCTTCTGGTATTCCAGGAAAAGGCTTGGGCTGTATGGGTTCTTCACGGTATCTATATTAGGGTAGCGCTGATACAGGTGCATCCTGTTCAGGGGCAGTAGCAAATGCGGTAGATCCTCGCATTGTAATAGTGGCCATAGGCAGTGGCTCACTTGGTTCAGGTGAATTCATAATCTGTTCGGGGTGTACGCCAGCGGGATAATCGGGCTTCGGTGTCCAAGTGGCAGCTAATTCTAAATCGCAGCGGCTATACGGGCTAGTTGAATACGGGGGCGTCCGGTGAGGGAATTGTTCATCCTCAGCGGGTAACGGATACGAGTGCTTCCGGTGAGGGAATTGTTCCTCCTCAGCGGGTAACAAATACGGGTGCTTCCGGTGAGGGAATGTTCCTCCTCAGTGGGTAACAAATATGGGTGCTTCCGGTGAGGGAATTGTTCCTCCTCCGCGTGTAACGAATACGGGTGCTTCCGGTGAGGGAATTGTTCCTCCTCAGCGGGTAGCGTATATTGGGGCATCCGGTGAGGGTATTGTTCCTCCTCAGCGGGTAAAGTAACTTGAGGCGTAAGGATGGGGTTTCCAAACTCATCGAATCCTTCGAAATTAGGTGATAACAATTCATCAGTTCGGCGGTATTTCTTCTGCTTGATAGGTACTGTATGTTCGCCATATTCAGGCAGATGACCAGTATAATTATCTGGCACATGGGTAATTGAGATGCGTTTTGAGTAATAAGTTCTTGAGAAATTCCGGGCCAATCATGTTGAGGCGTCCGGTTAGGATCAACAATAGGTAATCGGCAGGGAGTAACCGGAATTCCGGTTCCGGCGAAAATCGTGTTCCGGTTGCGGTTCCGGCAAAGGGCAAAAACCATACCGGAACCGGAATTCCGGTTTAAAAATTTTGTTTGAAATTTTCCACGTTTTTTGCTTTATCCTGTAATCCAAACATATGTAATACATATTATACAATGATCAAGCTCCAATACAACCAAGCAAAAGAAAAGATTAACTAACCAATTTGCCGTGGATAACATTAAATAGCCACTGCGCGTAGAGATGCATGTACCATTTGCAGGGAGTAACCGGAATTCCGGTTGCGGTTCCGGCGAAAATCGTGTTCCGCTTGCGGTTCCGGCAAAGAGCAAAAACCATACCGGAACCGGAATGCCGGCTTAAAAATTTTGTTTGAAATTTTCCATGTTTTTGGGCACATAATTTGAGCAGGAATTTTTCATAATAACCTGCAGGAGTTTGTTAAATCAAAGCCAGGTCGATGCTTGTAGCAGCTATTTTACACATCCAGAAGTCTGTTCGATAGGTTTTAATTAAACCGGTCCAACTCGGCAACAGAGTATGGCTTACGCGAAAGTACTTAGGGTATGCCTGGCTAACATAAATTGCGTCAGGCACCCGCCAGTGCGCTTGTAAACTTGGTAAATCAGTTTAACTTGAAGTAAACTAACGTTATCTGCAACGCAGCTAGAAACTGCTTTCTTGGCAATGAACTGTATTTATTGAAACTGTGCGAGCAGCATCACAGTGTGTCTCATTTATAGCATTCTGATTAGAAAGTTATCATCATTATGATCTAACTGACGGGCACTGTTTGTCCAACGCTAGCCTAAACAGTGTCTCTGACCACTGATCAGAAAATTACCTTCTATCTATTATTTTCTCTTAGAATCATATAAACCAATAATTTTAAGTTTCCTACAAAGAACATGCAACAAACGTATGTGTAGTAAAGGGAGGCGACTGGAGACTGAGCGAAAGTGTGTATTCTACGCTCCAAGCTTTGTAAGCATATTCGATTTGACGCAGTATATGCAATGGTGTATAGTGGAAGGCATTTTTTGCTCTGGGTGTCCAAAAATGGACATATTTGATCGATAAATAAACATTATTAGCTTCCTCAGTCTCTTTAAAGTTTCAGAAAGGCAATAACACCATCGCAAAAGATTAAGTTTAATGTAAAAGTTATTTTTAATGCATTTTAAATCCACTATACCTTCATTTCTTCCGTCATCTGTTTTACTATATATAAATTCTCGAAGACCAGGTTCCGGTTCCGGATCTGGTTTAAATGGACGGTTCCGGTTGCTGGTTCCGGTTCCGGTAAATTTTGGTTCTGGTTATTCCCTGGTAATCGGTTAGGTATATTAGTATCCATGGCGGCTAAGTGAATATCAGCTTGTGCTTTGGTTAAGTGCGCAGCGGGCTCAGCGTCATCCGCAGGTTCGGTTTCATCCGCTTGTTCGCCGGAATGCTCAGGACCAAATGATTGTCGCATTTCAGCGATTGATTCAGGGTCCGCGGCTTGGACTTCGCGGATAAACAGACGATCGGCGTTGATCGTTTCAGTGGGATATTCCAATGAGGTTTGCAATTGTTCATCAGGTATGTTCTGTAAAGGATCTTCCATACCTGGAAAAGTACGAAGTGGACGATAACAGGGTTTAGTACGATTAAAATGCACGAGATGCCTTTTCACATGACTTTGCGCTGTAAGGCGTATTTGGAGACATGGCGGCATGACCTTTAATATTTGGTACGGTCCACACCATCTTTGTTCAAGTTTACGCGATGAATCAGGGGTTGTGTGGTATCGATACACCCACACTTCATCTCCAACTTTATATGGAGGAATTTTAGTTTTCCGGTTATCATACTGTTTACGGTATTCACGGGCGGCTTGCATGGAACGGTATGCATTTTCTCTACTTGTGGCAAGCCATCTTTGGACATTGGTACGATAGGCTTCAGCTCCGGGATATTTTTCCCAGTCAGCTGGCGAGGAGATATCTCCTGGAACTCTGGGGTAATATCCGTACATCAACAGAAACGGGGGATATCGGATAGTTGTATGCACAGACGAGTTATAAGACATTATGCAATAGGGTAACAGTTCATCCCAAGTTGTATGGTCATCAGCCAGTAGGGCTGCTCGTAACAAGAAAAGTAAGATGCGATTAAATCTTTTTATTTCGCCATGGGCTTTCGGGTTATAACTTAGTGTTCCACGCTTGAAGGTACGTAATTCAGCACATAGGGCTTGCATGAGGTCAGAAATGAAACATCGACCTTGGTCGGATACTAATTCAGCAGGTGCGCCATGTCGGCATACAACTTCTTTGATAAATACTTGGGCTACAGTGCGAGCTGTTTGATTGGGGATGGCGATGGCAATAACAAACTTGGTAAATTGATCAATGAATGCAAGTACGTACTTATTTCCAGTATGGGATTCAACTCGAATATCAAGGATGTCAACGTACATCCGATGCATAGGGGCGCTGGCTTGAGGTAAGTCGCCTAGGGCAGGTCGGACATTCTGAGGTAAGTTACGAGACTTTCGGCAGGTTTCGCATCTCTTCACATAATCTTCAACGTGTACTCATTTTTCCCAGTAATAAAATTGCTTAAGTTTACTCATAAGTCTATCACGGCCTGGGTGGCCTCCAAATAGGGTATCGTGCTCATGGTTCAAGATATGGGGAATAAGTCATTTACCGGGTTCCAGCCCGGCTTGACAATCGATTGAAGGACAACTCTCTTCTTCGTACTTCTGTGACTGGATGTAGAGCCAGCTCAATGCTGGCTTGTTCGACGATCAATTTTTTCTGTAATTACAAATTTTGAAAGGCAGTATCTAATTGTCACATCGTATCAAGTATTTGCGAGTCGTGGAGCCGTGCTTTGAATAATTTTATGGATGATGCCCCAGTCACAAACCCTGGTAGGTTGTTCAAAGCTCTAACTGCTCGTTCTGCAAAGAAATGATGTCTAGCAAAGAAACGAAGTCGACGGGGAACACAAAGTTTAGAGCGATGATCATTTGGTAAGATTGGGTGTAGGTATAAGATTTGTGTTGTAGGGCAGATACGGTAATGGTGTGATTCTAATTTTAGTGTGACAGCATTTATATATGGGTTCTTCAGCAAGACTTCCTTTCTGTTAATATGTTCGAATAGGACCAAACTTGTCGTCTTCTTGTTGTAATCGAGGAATATATAATTGTTACTAAGTTCTTATCCGATTCTTGGCTAAAGTGTGGTAGGTATGATCCTTCTCCAGTGTCTTTTACTTGTTCAGGTCTGACATATAAGAGGTTGCGCAATTTCGGGGATTACATCGATAAATAGTTCAGTATTGTCGACACACGACATTAATCACGAGTGGATGATAATCTGCTTGGTCGGCAAAAGGCACAGAGCACTTCTCCGAACCATTCGATAGATCTAGACAACGGTCTTTAAGATTTATGGCAAATTGTGGTAAGAAAGCCATAAAATCGGTTCCTAGAATACATTCGTACGGGATGTCACTTGTAACCTGGAATTCACAGGGAACGGTAAGGGTTCCTATGGTTATGGGTACTTTAACTACTCCACTTATGGAAAGCTCTTGTTGCGTGGCGGAAACTATTCTCGTATTGGTAGATTCACGGGGTACTAAGCCCAGTCGGGCTGCGGTAGATTGAGAAAGAATGGAGACGTCTGCTCCAGTGTCAATAAGAGTATTTACTGGTGTTCCTAGAATAGTGGTGTTAATAATCAACGGTGTGTTACTGGCTTTAATAGCGTTGACTCGTTTGGTTACGATACCAGAACGAGACCTACTACGTAGTCGACGGATGGGGTTAGCGAATAACTCTCCATCATCGATAAATACCATGCCTTCATCAGAAGGGGCCCTTGGAATAAGGCGTTTCCGTGTATAACGACGCGGGGTTCTACTAGTTCTGCGAGTCCTATCGGGAGACGGTAAAGAGGCTGTACTTTCAGCTTTCTGTAGCGGTGTCATAACATGTGCTTCGTCGGCATAAGAAGTGGTAGATTCTTCAGGTGAAGACATCATCCATCGGGTGGTCGGTGTTAGGTCAACCGGGCGGTTATCCACTCGGCTTCTACAAGGGAACCATCTGGGTAGACAGAGGGTACATCGAAGAGGTAATTTACACTTATAGAGGCCATATCCTAGTACAATGATGCCTATTACGATAATGATTATTGCGTATGGGGAGAGTCCAGTGTACTCAAGTGCAGGGAGGGCTATAACTTTATGTAACTGGTCCTTGGCTATTTGAGCGACTTGTAGGTTAATTGCTTTAGCATTTTCTAAAGAACTCCAAGTAAGGGGTTTTAGCTTGGTACTAGACAACTGGTCTAGGGTAATGTTAGGGCCCACCCTAACCGTCAATTCCTCCGGTTGTAACATGCTTGTTAGCATAAGTGATCCTACAATTAACTGTGTGTAGTTACCATGTGGCATCCAAACGACTCCATGGTCGGGTACTATTCTGCTTTGTCCTTGTGTAATATGTACGAAATGTCGTTTGTCTGTGATTACGAGTTTCTCCTCCGAGGTGCGGAGTAAAACTCCTTGCATAGTATTGTAGACGTCGGTACCATTGTCAAGTGGTCCGATTAAAGATCGGTTCTGACATTTTGATTTGGTGTACTCAGAGACGAGGTCACCCGAGATAATCCAATCAAGGCAATATATGCGTTGATCAGTTACAAGCGCGTGCGGTTCACAAAATGCAATGCCGGGACGGCGTTTACAAGCGGATAAATTCAGTACTTCAAAGCGCGATGAAGATACGCGGGCTGCGTATTCTGGTAGCGGTAATTTTACATGCTTTCTAGTAGCGGGTACATTCCAACCGGTGTTATATATGCGAAAATACGGTCCTACATCATTCGTAGCGGGTAAGGGTAATTGCAAAATAAATCCAAACCGAAAAGTATTCAAATCTACATTAACTGGTAAAACTCGACCAAATTGATATGCCAGATGAGGTTCGCGGGCTAAAATCGACTGGGGGATTCTTGGATCCATTTCAAATAAACGTCTTAACATTAGGGCATCTACTACGGTCGCGTCAATCTATTGCATTATGGCTTAGACAGACGATATAATGCTAGCTCGAACTGTGTGGGTAAGCAACATCTGGTTCACTTGCATGACTGCTCTATGTTGTGAGCATCTAACCTGTTCTACCATATCTACTACTTCCTGCATGCTATGGTGTAGGAATGCATACAATTCTTCGTTCGCTTTCAACTTCTTAATCTCCTTCGTATTACGTAGGGTAGCTTCCAAAGTATCTCTCATATCCGTTCTTATGGCATGCATTTGGTTTCCCATATTATGTATGTGAATGCCATTGGAGATGGACATTCCCATTCCTAAAAATCCTGACACTGCTCCAGCGGCACTGCAATAAGCGTAACAAAACGCTTGCTTCTCTTAGGGTCATTATGACAGAAATGTAGGTTATTATCACAAAATGAGCGCATAAGGTTCGAATAATAACTAGTCTAGAACTCCGTTATACGTCCCACTTAACTCGGTTCCTAATTCTCGCATAGTTTTGTATAACTGCGGGTCAGTCGTGCAATTACTTCAATAGCAACAATCGGATGAACACGAGCCATCCGCGTTGTATAACAAGCAAGGGGTAACTTCGTCTGAGGGAGGTCTCGTATCTGGTCTCCAATGCCTTAATGTTAGCTGTAAAACAACAGGCAAATATGTAAGTTGATCTGAGGTGATCATTAGTCCTTGAGGTTGAACTACAACTGCTACTTGAGAGTTTACTACTACTCCTAGGCGGAATATTTTCTCGCTCATCGGTGTCGAAACGGCGTGAGTGGCTGAAATCAATGCCAACCACATAACTAAGAGAACTCCACATATACTACTTACTAGGGCACTAGTCCTGTATCCGACTAAAGGTGTAATCGCAATTGATGTCCTTTGCGGTTTCTCGGGAGCTAACTCTAACTCTACTTTATCCTGACATTATTCGTTTCAGAGTCAGTGTCCGTTTCATCTAGGTATTCCTCCATCGCATCAGCTAACTGCTGATCGAGGTCTTCTACAGAGGTTCGTGCTGGAGATTCGCACGTTAACAAGGCTACTGGGTGTCTTAGTAGATGTAGCTGGGCCTTTATCAGTTTCTGGCGGTCTGATCTATGAGACTCATTCTCAAACGCTGTATGCTCCGTTATATGCTGTACAAGCTCATTTACTGGGATACCTTTGGTATCCTGATTTCGGAAAATAATATCTAGCAGATAAGGAGCTTGGTTGATTAGTTCATGGAATTCCAGATTGCTATTGCGATAGCTTACTCTTGCTGACTGTGTTCTTAATCCTATGAAGTATGACCAACGAGGCCAAATGGTTCCATCTAAATCGATAAAGGCACGGCTGGTAAATAAGGTTCCTGTGTAACTCCATCTTCGATAATATCCGTCAAAATAACATTCGCTCTCTGGGAGAATTAAAGGCTTAGACGGATCAATATGACTTTCTCCACATTTAACTCAGCCTTATAGGTTTCTTTCATGACTTGGCGGAGCGTGTGGCCACTTACGCATTTACCCATCAATTCTAAACGTTCCAAGGAGGCTAAAGCAATGATGCTTAAGTAAATTGCTGTAGTTCTGTGTTCTATCGGTGATAGTACGCCTAATAAATGAGCTAAAAATACTAAAGAATAGGATTTTTGCTCCAGGAACCCTTTGGTAACCTACTAGTGCCACAACAAACGTTCACACCGACCCTTACACCCACCATTCATCTTTTTACTTGTCTAGCTTAGTAATTAACGCATCGTTCATTCTTATTTCATCACAATATCTTCATATTCCCTTTGCTACTTACCCAAACTCCCCATATTACTTTTCCGTGACCCATAAAACATTTATTTCCCATCCCCACTCCTTCTTTCACCCGTTCTATTTCACTGCTCTTTTCTATATCACCCTTCCTTCTTTATATTTCTTTCAAAATTTTCCATTTTCCGCATTCAAATTATAACTTAGCCATAACTATTTATCCTATACTCTATTTCCTTCCAAATTCCTTCCCCAAATACCCTTCTTCCATCCCAAAAGGTGCTAATTTTATTTATCCCCATTTTTTTCTTCCCTTCTCCCACCATCAACGTTTTCCAAAAACTTCATTTTTCCCAATTTTCCATCAATTATTGCCAACGTTTTGGCATGGGCGGCCTACCCTATAAAACACACCCTGCGTTATTGTTCGTTCTGGTATAGCACCGCTACTATTGCGTACGCTTCAGTACACAGTAGGTTACATCGTACCTGATCGTTGCCCAAGAGCTTTAGCGTAAATAGCTGTGCCAATTAAGAGAACCGTGTGTTACCGTCGTACATTATTGTTATTCGTACACACCATGATTTTACAGTCGCACCCCAAAGTTTAGTACCTGTACAGCTTATAATCGTACACTGAATTTGGTGGTCCTATAGTGTTTAATCGGATATATGATTACAGCTAAGCGCGTCATCGCCTATTGAGCTAGCTTCCATCATCTTCAAAAGGAACACACCCGACCTGCGAGCATGGTTGAGAATCGGCGCATGCCTATCCTATATTGGTGATGATTCGAAGCTCGGCAATGCATCCCACAGAGTGGCATTAACGAGGCTCGTGCTGATAACATGAATGTCGCGAGTGAGATGTCGTCTAAAAGCCGAAGTCGCCTCTAAGGTTTTGGCAAAAATATGTAATAATCTGGGAAAAATAGGCGAAAATTCGACGAAATTGGGAAAAATTGGTGAAAAATTGGCAAAAGTTAACGAAGAATTGGCAAAAAACAGTGCCAAAATTTTAGTTTAAAAATTTCTAACATTTAAACGTCTTTCCTCACCACCTCCCCACACCCCCGGCAACAGATCTACTTTGCCGAGGACCTCCATCCGAAGCACTCGCTATCCTACTTATAGGACTTCAGACAAGGACCACATTATTCAGTCTCTTGCCGTATCGGCTTGGATTGTCAATGACGATACGTGGTCGACGACTAGGTCGAGGCAGCTGGTTAGGCGTTCGGAGGCTAAGGGGTTTAGGCGGTCGGCGGTGGGATGTATGTCTTCAGAAGAAAGAGAAATTTTTGAAATTTTTTTGACTCAAATTTGAAAAATGGTTTACCACTCATTTTACTCGATTTTCCTTAACTTTTGCCAATTTTCCAAAATTATTCCGGCCCAATTTTTGCTTAACTTTGCCAATTTGCCTATTTTGAAAATATTTTGTGTTACTTGGGTGATTGCGGGTCATGGGTGGTTGTGGACCCTCAAGCGGAGAATCAGACTTCCTCCCAGAGGGGTCGGCAACGTCCCGAGGACAACAGAGGTCCGAGCCTCAGAGGGATAATCCTGTTTGACCCCCCTATAAGTATATTTGTCGATGACCATATCCGGTGCAATCCTCAAATAGGATCCAGTCCAGAAATTCTATAGGTGCAATACGAACATCGCTGGTAGGTTATGATTCCCATAATATTTCGATAACCAGCTCTCTATGGTCGATATCGGCACCGGACATGCCCAAAGATCAGAACAAGTTATTCTATAAATACTTTAAGATAACGTTTTTAGGTAAAGTTTTTGATAATTATGTCCACTAGCGTATTCACTACGGTTTTATATCTCTCGGTTTCCTCAATCTTTTTTCAGTTTGTCTGTCAGCGGTAGAATGTAGCACGACGAACAACATGGTTGCATTCGGACAAGTCATGCTGATAAAAGTCAAACATTAGTTTGGCGGAATCATAACACGTGGCTGCGGTTCACGCAATATGGCTCTTGAAGAACTGTAGAAAAAGCAGTTTCTCATTCCTCCTACACTACCATAGCTGCCTGGCCATTCCGAAAAACAATGTACAGAATAAAGATGCTGCTACCTTAAAAATTTAAAGTAATAATCAGTTAATTATTTTAATAAAAAAATTTTCGTAGACCGCTACCAGGGGGGAGAGTCAGGCCCCGCACACCCCCTCTGCCTGCCTGGGTCTCCCATGGCAGATTCGCAGTATATTGGTAGGTTTTTCAAACAAATAAATTAAAGTAGTGCGGGCACTAATTTCATCTGAAGAACGAGTTTTCACAGTGGTTGCCTTCAATATATTTTGCTTAAGTCATTTTGCAGCGGATTATGTTCTGGTTATTATATTCCCAAAGGACCTTAACTGGACAGAGTATATGGGAATTAAACCATATACGGTCATAGGGATTCGACAGGCGGATGGTCCCCCCAAAGGCCACGCTAACCCCAAACGCCCAAGCTACCCGGAATATGGGAGAAATAAGAAAAAATTCAAAGAAATGGAGTAAAGAATAAACAAATTTGGACTAGATCGGTAGTAATAGGGAGAAAATGGCCAAAGTTTGCTTAAAATGGTAAAAACGAGTGCAAAATTTTTGAAAATTTGGGTCCGAAAATTTTCAAAAATTTATCCCGCAATGACAACCTCCTCAGCACGGTAACCCCCTGTAGACGACGTGCCCATCACTATAAATTGCGTTTGATCACGTTATGAAACAATAGAAATATATTAACCTTATATCCTTAAATTGTCTCTCTGAATTTAGCTTGTAAATGCTTAAAAAGGGACCGGCTACTTGCCTAAATCGTGCAGCTAAAGAATGTGAGGTTATCAAAAATGCTAGGCAGTTCTTTATTCGTATTTGTTATGTGTCTGAAAGCACATATTTCAACTTGACATATGTTGTCGCTCTCCTCCTGAATCTGGATTACCCTGTCTAAAAACAGATATGTGGCTACGTACCTGACATGTGCCGCTAAGTTATGTAAGGTCATGACATTGCCAGGTACACCGTTATTCGTTTCTGTGGTGTATGTCTACCATATATCTACCACAAATATATATATTTTATGAGACCTAAGCTGTTCTTTTTTCTAATAACCTGTGCCTTTTATGGTTTACATGGGGATTTGTTTATTTAATTTTATACCATATATTTGCGATTTCATTGCAAAGCAGGTTACTTAGCTAGTTTAGTGTTTACTCATTTAAAAAGTAAAAAATGTTAATTTATCAAGATATTTTCACAGGTAAGAGTTTCACTTGTTTAATGTTTTCATTTAATCATATACTTTTTACGATGTCAGTGACTCATGGGCTAACTAGGTAGGTTGGTGTTATCTCCTTGTTTTTCAAGATGTTAAGAAAATGTTAAGGCATTTTTATAGTTAAGTGTTGCTATACATAACACAAAATGTTCATTCATCGGATATCGCATTACACATTTAGTTTCGTAGTAAATGTTCTTCGATGTGCTTGTGCAGCTGTCCAAATTTAGTTTCAGAGAAGCATAGGGGATATCAGCAAGTGTATAGTTTTGAGCCAATAAAGTTTCTGTGCAAATTTTGCGCATTAATAGCTGAAGTCACGCATTTGAAATAAAGTGAACAAATAATAATCGTTTTAGTATGCTTTGCCAGCTATTGTTTATTTAAAATATTTTAAGTGTTGAGATTTCATCAATGATAGTGTGCTTTGTAAAATACAAGCTATCCTATCGGCAAGGAATAACAGGATCCAAAATTTACCAGTACCGGAACCGGAGCCTGGCTTTATAAATCTATATGTTTAGCAGAACAAATGAAGGAAGAAATAAAAGCGTTCCTTAGTTGACTTAAGGAAGATGACACCTTAAGATTAACACCATCGTTGCGTTAATTGCGGCATATTTATTCCGCTTGGGGCCAGGGAACAACCGGAACCGTTCATTTAAACCGGAACCGCAACCGGAACCTGGTCTTCGAAACTTATATATTGTAAAACAGATGGAGGAAGAAATGAAGGTATAGTGGATTTAAAAAGTATATATATATATAAAAGTATTGAAAGTAACTTTTACGTTAAACTTAATGTATTGCGATGGCATTATTGCCTTTCTGAAGCTTTAAAGATACTGAGGAACCTAATAATGTTCATTTATCAATATGTCGGTTTTTGAACACCCAGAGCAAAAAATGCCTTCCACTATACTTCCTTGTGTACATAGGTTTGTTACATGTTATTCTGTAGTAAAGTTTTTAGCTTTAAAATACATTCACGGTAGAAAAATGCATGAAAATATGGTAATTTTTAGTATTTTTAAACAAAATTTATCCCCCACTTTTAATTTTCTCCCGAGAATGAACTTCGGAGCACCCCGAAGTTTCTCCCCACTTTCCGGAGGGTTGTGGACGGGCCAGTAATCCATATCTGTTACAGAGTTGGACTGGTTTAATTCTGACGTACCCTTCAGACTTCTGAATGTGTAAAATGCCTACTACAAGCATCAACCTGGCTTAGTTTTGTTAACAGACTACTGCAATTTAAGATATAAAATTTCTTCTGACATTATGTGCCCTATTTACGTTTCACGAGGCAAATGATCATTGTGTATATATATGTTACATATCCCTCTAGCCTTCCTAATCCTATCAAAAATTTCGTCGAAATACAAAATGTGGTTATCTATTTTCGTTTAACTTGTTAGTGCATAGTAAGGTGCATGTCAGACCTAAACAGTGTCTTTGAAATTTTTCTTTTTACAAATCGTACTTTTATATAAGTAGCAAATGGTCAGTGAATAACCGGAACCAGCAACCGGAACCGTCCATTTAAACCAGATCCGGAACCGGAACCTGGTCTTCGAAATTTATATATAGTAAAACAGATGAGGGAAGAAATGAAGGTATAGTGGATTTAAAATGCATTAAAAATAACTTACATTAAACTTAATGTGTTGCGATGGTATTATTGCCTTTCTGAAACTTTAAAAAGACTGAGGAAGCTAATAATGTTTATTTATCGATCAAATATGTCGGTTTTTAACTAATAATGTTTATTTATCGATCCATCAAAATGTCTTCCACTATACACCATTGCGTATACCGCGTCAAATCGAATGTGCTTACAAAGCTTGGAGCGTAGAATACACACTTTCGCTCTGTCTCCAGTCGCCTCCCTTTACTACACATACGTTTGCTGCATGTTCTTCTGTAGGAAACTTAAAATTATTGGTTTATATGATTCTAAGAGAAAATAATAGATAGAAGGTAATTTTTTGATCAGTGGTCAGAGACACTGTTTAGGCTAGCGTTGGGCAAACAGTGCCCGTCAGTTAGATCATAATGATGATAACTTTCTAATCAGAATGCTATAAATGAGACACACTGTGATGCTGCTCGCACAGTTTCAATAAATACAGTTCATTGCCAAGAAAGCAGTTTCTAGCTGCGTTGCAGATAACGTTAGTTTACTTCAATTTAGACTGATTTACCAAGTTTACAAGCGCACTGGCGGGTGCTTGACGCAATTTATGTTAGCCAAGCATACGCTAAGTACTTCTGCGTAAGCCATACTCTGTTACCGAGTTGGACCGGTTTAATTCAAACGTATCCCATAGACTTCTGGATGTGTAAAATAGCTGCTGCAAGCATCGACCTGGCTTTGATTTAACAAACTCCTGCAGGTTATTATGAAAAATTCCTGCTCAAATTATGTGCCCAAAAAACATGGAAAATTTCAAACAAAATTTTTAAGCCGGAATTCCGGTTCCGGTATGGTTTTTGCTCTTTGCCGGAACCGCAACCGGAACACGATTTTCGCCGGAACCGGAATTCCAGTTACTCCCTGCAAATGGTACATGCATCTCTACGCGCAGTGGCTATTTAATGTTATCAATATTATCGTTTTAACTTATGATCAGTTGTAAGCGGCTCTATGCCCTTTCTGATCTTATTTGTTTATTTACCACATGTCGGTCCATTATTTTTTGTATAACAGGATCTTTCATCTGGTCTATATCTCACATGGACAGTGTGAGTATGGACAATGCATAACAGTTCTATGTAATAAGGCGGGCTTGACCGGTAATAAACTATGTTGTTGTTAATATGTTTGGACCACAGATGAAGCAGAAATTTGGAAAAATTTCAAACAAAATTTTTAAGCCGGAATTCCGATTACTCCCTGCTTGGTGCGTAAGGTAAATAATTTCGCTTTTTTGTCGTCTGCACATACTTAAAGAAGCGCAGAGACACTTATATTTTATGAGATCCTTTTTTCTAATATATCACTGTCGCTCTGCTCCTTACACATGGAGCCCACGTTCTTAAGTCGAAATCCTTAGGCGATGGGTCTTCTGGATTCTCCTTCGTGCTAGCTCTAAAGTTTTTCTTAAACCTAAGCTCATATTTGTGATACAATGACCTCTGTGCTTTTGCACAAATAAATATTATTGGTCATTTGGTAAAGTATAAATGTAAAGTCGTTGGTTACTATTTGGTGAGCCAAAATTTACCATTTTAGCTTCCTGTTTCCTTACTAACCACTTACATGTTGTAGGCATGAAACGAGACGTACGTACTTAGCACGTTAATAATCGGTATACATAACTTCTTTATGCACGTGCAGCAAGTTGAAGCCCAATTATTAAAACTTTAAACTTATACCGTTTCGTGATATACATATATTAAACGTAGTATCAAAAGCTCGAAAATAGCTGCTCTGACAAGCAATTTCTTTTCGATAAAGCAGCAGAGTTCGGTAAACTTTACGCTATCTTTTTTGATCCGGTGTCATTGGAAATACCTATTGCTTAAAATATACCGCCATGGGACTTTATTGGGTAAAATCGCAAATTTTCCTATATGTGTCCAATTTATGAAACAAATCTATTACATGCAGTAGTGCAAATAAATAGTTGGGCGAACAATCAGATATGTACGTACTTTTACGCGTCAACCACAAATTTTCGAATGTGCCTCACCCATATATGCCGGAAATTTTTTTTGGAAGGATGAACTCAATTTTGGACACGCTAGCTCACCAAGCTAGATCCGTTTCACCTAAAGTTCCTCACATGCTCACATGTTGTTATCTATTGCTTTGACGCTATATTTTCAGATTTGTTTCTTTCAAAAGTTGCTGTAGGATTTCGAGGAATCAAGCTGATAATTGGGTTGAAGATCTTTATGCAAAAGACAAAAATATAAAAAATTTCAAACGTTATGATGCTTTTAAATTTTACAGGGATTACCATATATATATCTGCCAAAATAGCCGAGGATGAGCGCAGACAATAGCTTTATTATAACGCACTATAAATAACACTGCGTTTGCGTTCTTCGCCAAATTTTTATTAAAAATTAAGAAGAATTGATTTGACAAAATGTTCGCAGCGTATCGTTAAAAGATTCAGCAATACAGTACTTATATGTATCATAGAAATTATTCCGGCGTATATAATTATAAGACGCCGATATAACTGATGATCACCATAACAATCACAAGTTGTGTTTTTACATTTACACAGACTTATTTTCTTTTAGTTGACAATTTCTCTAGACCCACAATCATCTCTCACCTCCAGAAACGATGTCTTCGTAATCAGGGTCGCCGCTTTTCAGCTATGCCTCAGACGCTTTGTTATTATTATCGGATTTTTGATAGGTTTAAAATGGGCAATAATTTTCTGTTTGGCATGAAAACACCTAAAGCTGCGGTTGATATCTTCTACCACCTACCCCCCCCCCCCCATGGACCTATTTTTGACAATCTTTCGAATGAACATGGAATCACAATTGAAGTGGTAAACCTTGGGATAGTAGACGCACCTTGAAACAGGTGAAATCTCAAAAGTTAATATCTGAAAAATGGTTATTTTTATCCAAGTTACCACAACTCATGATGGAATAGGTTGATTTAGATTGGACGTAGAATCGATAGGGATTTTATATGTTGGGTCGATAGCCAAAATCTGCGCTATAGTTTCTAAGATGTACAAAATTGGAAAAAATGCGAATGTATGAAAAAAATTCAAGGAACAGCTTAGTGCGGGAAGTTCGGGGTGCCGTAGCCCCCCCCCCCCCCCGACTTTAAAAAAGCGGGGGCTTCGGTGGGGGAGCAGCCCCCTAGCTATATATATCAGGAAGTAACCGGAATTCCGGTTCCGGCGAAAGTTGTGTTCCGGCTACTGTTCCGGCAAAGGGCAAATACCATACCGGAACAAGAATTCCGGTTTAAAAGTTTTGAATGAAATTTTCCACACTTTTGCTTCATTTGTGGTCCAAACATATATACACAGTGATCAAGTTCCAATACTACCAAACAAAGGAAAAGACTAACTCAGCAATTTGCGTGTGAAACGTAAGTAGGACACATAATTTCAGTAGGAATTTTCCATCTTGACCCTGCAGGAGTTTATTGACAAAATAAAGACAGGTCGATGCTTGTAGCAGCTATTTTACACATTCCCACGTCTACGGAGTATATATTTTAGAATTAAACCGGTCCAACTTGGTAACAGAGTATGGTTTGTGTGGAAGTACGTAGCTATAAGCTTTACTAACTTAAATTGCGTCAAGCACCTGTCAGTGCGCTTGTAAATTTTGTAAAGCAGTCTACATTGAAGTAAAGTAGCATTATCTGCGACTCAGTCAGAAACAGCGTTCTTGGACATGAACTGTATTGAAACTGTGCGAGCAGTATCACAGTTTCTCTCGTTTATAGCGTTTTGATTGCAAAGTTATCATCATTATCATCTAACTGACGGGCACTAGTTGCCCAAAGAGTATCCTAAAAATGTCTCTGACCACTAATCAAACAATTATAGTATATACGTTACGTTCTATCATTTTCTCTTAGAACCATATAAACCAATAATTTCAAGTTTACTACATAATAACATGTAATAAACCTATGTGTAGTAAAGGTAGGCGACTGGAGACAGAGCGAAAGTGTTTATTCTACGCTTCATGCGTTATAAGCACATTCAGTTTGTCGCAATATACGAAACGATGTATAGTAGAAAGGAATTTTTGCTATGGGGGCTCGAAAACCGGCATATTGATCGATAAATAAATATTATTAGCTTCCTCACTCTCCTTAAAGTTCAAACAAGGCAATAATACCATCGCAATACATTAAGTTTAATGTAAAAGTTATTTTTTACTAAATCCACTGTACCTTCATACCTCCCTTCATCTGTTTTACTGTATATATAAGTTTCGAAGACCAGGTTCCGGATCCGGCCTAAATGGACGGTTCTGGTTGCTAGTTCCGGTTCCGGTTATTCCCTGATATATATATCAAGGAGTAACCGGAATTCCAGTTGCGCTTCCGGCAAAGGACAAAAACCACCCCGGAACAGGAATTCGGTTTAAAATCCACTTTTTTGCTTCATCTCTGATCCAAACATATGTAATATATATTATACAATAATCAAGCTCCAATACAACCAGGTAAAAGAAAAGATTAACTGAACAATTACCCGTGTGAAACGTAAGTGGGGCACATAATTTCAATAGGAATTTTTCGTAATAACCTGCAGGAGTTTGTTAACAAATCAAAGCCAGGTCGATGCTTATAGCAGCTATTTTACTATTTTACACATTCAGAAGTCTCCAACAAACCCAACTGGGTCACAGAGTGTGGTTTACGTAGAAGTACCTAGCGTATGCTTGGCTAACTTAAATTGCGTCAAGCACCAGCCAGTTCGATGGTAAACTTTGTAAATCAGGCTAAATTGAAGTAAAGTAGCGTTATCTGCAACGCGACTAGAAACTGCTTTCTTAGCAATGAACTGTATTTATTGAAATTGTGCCAGCAGCATCACAGTTTGTCTCATTTATAGCAATCTGGTTAGAAAGTTGTCATCATTATCATCTAACTGAGGGGCACTGTTTGTCCAATGCTAGCATAAACAATGTCTGTTACCACAGATAAGAAAATTACTTTCTATCTATTAATTTCTCTTAAAATCATATAAACCAATAATTTCAAGTTTCCTATAGAACAACATGTAACAAACGTATGTGTAGTAAAGTGAGGCGACTGGGAACAGAGCGAAAGTGTTTATTTCACGCTCCGTGAGTTGTAAGCACATTAAATTTGACGCAGTATACGCAAGGGTGTAGAGTGGAAGGCATTGTTTTGCTCTGGGTGTCCAAAAACCGACATATTGATCGATAAATAAACATGATTAGCTTGCTCAGTCTCTTTGAAGTTTCAGAAAGGCAATAATACCATCGCAATACATTAAGTGTAATGTAAAACTTATTTTTAATGCATTTTAAATCCACTATACCTTAATTTCTTCCTTCATCTGCTTTACTATATATATAAATTTCGAAGACCAGATTCCGGACCCGGTTTAAATGGACGGTTTCGGTTGCTGGTACGGGTTCCGGTCAATTTCGGTTCCGGTTATTCCCTGATATATAAATATTTATTTTTGGTATTTTAGGGTGAAATAATAATGCCTGGAGACGGTACTGCCAGTACACGTTATAATACTGTCCCACCCATTGAAGTTAATAATAATTGACGAGCGAGTTACGGTTTTTTTAAAATTGGAATATTAACCAGAGATCAGGAAGCCTCTCTGAACATTGCTGCGCGATAAGGTTTAATGGCAAATCATTTTCGTTGTTTCCAAAATAGCTGCAATATTGAATGGTGATACTAGGTTGTGGATTCTGAAAAAGAATGCTTTCGTTTGGCAGTGCGAGTTAGCCTATGATCGTTTAGTGTGCTGATCAACTCGCTCTTCGAGAACAACAAACATTCGATACAGCAAATATTGCGAGTTTGGCCCATGTCAACTTTAGGGGCCGGACGTTATAACGTTATAAAAAGAACAGCTTAGAGTGGGGGTTCGGGGGCGGACGGCTCGATATAATCGTTAGAAAGTGCGTAATGTCAGCCAAAACAGTATGTATATATAGTTTGTTATCGATTTGTAACAATTCATATTTTTTGTAAGAAAATTTTTTCGCTATATATAACTATCTGGAGATTAAGGGGTTTTACCAAAAACGTAGGTAAAAAATTAGAGGCATCTGATAACTTTTGAGGAAGTTATGAGTTTTTTTCCTGTTTGATAGTTAATCCAATTCGTTTACGTATTATTTGCTGAAATTTGTTTTCTTTTAACCATTTTATCTTGTTGCAGGTGACGAATTGTGCAGCGACAGTTTTCCAGTTAAGTTGGTAGACGATCTTGTATACGAATTTAGGGGAAAGGTAAATATTTGCTTTATTATTTTGATTATCATGCATGTATTTTTGTATAATATGAATTCCCCATAGGTGTCTAAAGCATCGGCCTCCGGAGGTGTTTGGTGGTCTTTGCCGAAATTAAGCTAGCTGAACGCTTTTCACAGCTTTAAATGTAAAAGCTGAGGAAGCTACACAACAGAACCTACCTGATTTGTTATGACAAACTTATTGTCTTGATATCGAAAAAGTTTAAAATTGTTCATTTTTCCGCCCCTTCATAAAAGTGTTTAAATTGACTCAACCAACTGACCGCGTAATTCCCATGAATACATAATGCCGTATGACATGACTAGTAGTGATGGACTGGAATATAGACTTCCATATTTGTATATCCTGGTAAAGCTGTGGTGTATATATATCGGATAGTGCAGAAATCCAGATATGGACCACCATATCCTAAAAACCCAAACTTTGATTTCAACCTGAAAAAACTATACCAGACTTCACCGTCCACCGTCACATGTGTATTGTATGATGAATTAAGAACTTGAGGCATGAACAAAATGTTTTTGATAAGATGCTTTTGCAGCCAATTTGCTGTGTTACTACCACTTGCGACTAAGCCTACTTTAGTGAACAGTATTTAATGTATAGTGAACGCTATTTCAGTTACAATTAACGCTATTAGTGTTATATTAACACTATGTTATTCAAAGTGAAGTGGAAACTTGGGAAACGTGTGAAAATATTGGTATCTAAAGGATCTCTATGGGGTGCCGGAGCACCGCCACCGCCCAACAGTGATCAAGACAAGCGCAATAGTCGCCCAGAAATTTGAAGGTTGTAACATAATGAGGTTATTCGAATTTAGATATTTTTAAAAAAATACGCAAGGGATAAGAGTGCCATTTTAAAAATCTATCTTTTTACGGTGGCTTTTACTGACGCAACTTCTCGCAACTTATTTTAAAGTCTAACTCGCAGCTATATCTAAATATTCTCAACGTTACGGTGTTTCCTTCCTAACCAATTCCTACCGGCCACCAATTGAAGGTCAGACAAGACTGAAGGCAGCCGAAAAACTCACAATCTATACAGTTTTTAAAATGAAGTATCTATTTTGGGGTTTCAACTGATCAGTGATCTGAAACGACCAAATGAAGTGTTTTCATATTCTTGGCCTAAGGTAAATATAGTATACACTAAAATTGACCACCTAAAACCAAAAAATAGCTATAACGACAAAACCCTCTCCCCAGACAACACAGTCATGTCTGTACACAATGTCATTTCGGCATGCTGGAATCAAGGTTTTGTTGTTCTTTACCAATAAAATGTTTACCTGGTCCCGAAATGCAACACTGGTATGTTCGGATATCAGGGAGTAAGCGTAATTCCGGTTTTGGCGAAAATAGTGTTCCGGTCGCGGTTCCGGCAAAAGGCAAAAACCATAGCGAACCGGAATTCCGGTTTAAAATTTTTGATTGATCTGTGGTCCAAACATATGTAATATACATAATGACCAAGTTTCAATGCATCCAAACAAAAGAAAAGATTAACTCAACAAGTTTCCGTGTGAAACGGAAGTAGGACACATAATGTCAGTAGGAATTTTTCATCTTAACCCTGCAGGACTTTGTTAGTAAAACAAAACCAGCCCGATGCTTGTTATAGCTATTTTATACATTCAGAAGTCTGCGGGGTATGTTTGAATTAAACCGGTCCAACGTTGTAACAGAGTATGGATAATTGACGGAGGCAAGACGAGCCACCGAAGGTGGCGAGTCGCAGCCGGAGGCGTACATTTAACTTTATATATATCAATATACTAGACGCAAAATTTCAATTTTCTCTGTGACTTTTTTTGTTTGTCACAGACAGGTCTGCAGGTTGAACGCCTGGGCCGATTTTAGAAATTTTTTTTCTTCGTGTTGCATATTCTCTTGCGGAGTGCCCTTTCATTGAGCACTTTTTTCTACGAAAATTGCTTTGTACTCAAAATTAAGCAAATGTTGCTCAAACTTAGGGATTTTTGCCATTTTTTCAGCTTTTTCACCGCATCTCGACAACCGTTCGTGCTATTTCGGCGATTTTTTACATAAAATGTATTTTCACGTTTTCTAAACAGCTGTATATAGCTGATTGACGTATTTCATCTCTTTCCTTAAAAATTAAGCAAATTCTCTTAAAATTGACTTAGGGAAATCTAAGTTCATCATATCTCGACAACCGTTCGTGCTATCTCGGTCATTTTTTGACATAACATGTACCTTCACGTTTTCTAAAAGACTGTATACGAGTGATCTACTTACCTTTATAAATTCTCTTAAAATTAGCAAAGTCGCTTAAAAATGAGTGAAAAATTATTAAGTGTGTTATAACTTTTGAATGACTCGGCCGATTTGGACTAAATTTCATTGATGGGTACAACTTGATAGATGTATTGTCATTCTACTGTATAAATAACTAGACGTTTTCATGTCTTCCTCTTATTATTGTTACCAAAAATGTTAGAAATTCCACAAGCTGTATGCACTATTCACGCCGTTGTTAACCACCATGCCTCCGTCACCCACGTTTACGTGTTACTAGTTTAGAAGTAATTAGCTGTAAGCTTGGCTAACATGAGTTGCGTCAAACATATCCAGTTCAACGTTCGTGTTTGAACTAGGTTTTAAGTTTGAACGCAAATGTGGTGCACGCTACCCCGAGTTCAGATAATTTTGCTTTCTGTTGAATTTTGTATTTTATTTATGTGTTCCCTGTGATGATTTGTTCGAATTGAGGTGTTTCGATTTATAAAATTATATATTTCAATAAATATTAAATCAGAACGAAGTGTAACGTAGTGGAGATTGTGTGTTGCAAAGGTGAAAGCTTTTAAATTCCGTCGGTGTGTGTGATCGCCGAGTGAACAACTTACAGATTTTTGTGATCTTGGGCATATTCGAACCAACATAGTTGATTTACCGTGTACATCCCGAGCTTTTTTATTTGGGGTCGGGATCCGGGCTCAGGGGTCAAATGTGTGTTTTTACCCTATTTAGTACCCTTCACTTAAGCAAGCATATTTTTTTGGTATACCTTTATTCTCTGATTGGTTTTGTTTCATAGTAAAATGATAAATGCCAATTTTCTTTTTTTTTTGTTTTTTGATTAAGGCTCCGGTTATGGGGTTTGAGGTATGGCACCTTCATGGTTCCTCGACCCAAAATTTGGAAATTTGTTCTGACGTCCTGGGCGGATTAAAAGTTTCACCTCGGAGATTTCGGGCATGGGAAACTCATTGCCGGTGTTGGTTTTATTCTGCAACACATGGTTCCATGGGTACACGAGTATGGCGCACCCGTACTTTCGATGTCATAGGTCAAAATGGGATTTTTACACCATTTCAGTACCCTTCGCGGAAGCAAGGTTATTTTTATGTTCACTTCCGTAGTTTTTCTCTGATTGGTTTTTTTCATAGTAAAATGCAAATGCCTGTTTTTTTGTTTTTCGATTAAGGCTCCTGTTGATGGGGTTTGAGGTATGGCGACCCCATGGTTCATCAACCTAAAATTTGAAAATTTGTTATGATGTCCTGGGCGACTGAAAAGTTTTATTTGGTGGTTTTAGGGCATGGAAAACTCATTGCGGGTGTTGATTTTGCACTGCGACCCATGATTCCATGGGTACGGGCTTATAGCTCCCATATGGTTCATAGAACCAAAATTCCGAATTTTATTGTGACGTCCTGGGAGGCTGATAGCTTGCACTTGGTGGGTTTTCGGGCATGGGAAACTTTACGCCGGTGTTAGTTTTGTTCTAACTTGTGCGGTATTGTGCGATATCTACATATATCACGACTACAGACGTATGCTATCGAAAGCTGATCGCCTGTGCACGCAAAAGGTGTAGGCGTATTTATGCTTCACTACGTTCTGCAATCTCGATAGAGTTACTAGATTAGGTTTTAAAACTTGAGCTACTTTCACATTGTGTGTTCGATTAGTAGTCGTTAATCAATAGAGGTCAACCATTTACAGCTATAGCCATACAAAATATGGCAGCGCCCCATAAGGAGCAACCAGATATACGTACGGTTTTCTTAAGTCCTTCTTATTAAACTGGTGATTGTTATCGTGTTTTTCACTGTAGCATGTCATTCGCAAAGAAGGTCAAATCGAACTGTCCGGCGCTAATCCGTCAGCAGAAGAAATGGACGAAGGAACAGAGGAAGCTGTCGAACGTGGCGTTGATATTGTTCTGAATCATCGATTACAAAATATGACGTCAGTCTACGGCGACGCAAAACAGTTTAAAGATTGGGCGAAGGAGTATATGAAAAAGTGAGATTTGTTACTATCGCTAAATCACGTTGCGATTTTACAGTTTCAAAATTTGTTCATATAGATTGCTAATGTTCTGTATAAGAATTGTATCCGGGCGTTATTTTTTAAACATTTATTGCCACCATTTCTAATGCAAAGCGCTGTTTTGTAATACAACAATATTTGTACGACAATTAACAGGGCTCTCCAAATTAGGGGCTGGCAGTTTCGGTTCCACCTGGTTCAAAACAGGTGTTCCCCGGTCCATGCCTCCCTGGAAAAATTTTGGGCTCTCCTCGGTTCATTGCTTCCTGGGTAATTTTTTTGTTTCCAATCGGTCCAAACTACATAAAATTTGTTCTAAAATTCCGTTCTGAAGCCAAAAATTTCGCAATATTTATGCGTGAGTAAACTTAAGGTGACCCCGCCAACCATCCGATTTTGTATTTTTGCATAAAATTTGTTGGACCGATTTTTTGGTCAATTGAAACCCGGCGTAAAACTGTTCGCGAACACAGCGCTTGCGATTGAAATCTAGCCAATATGTGTTCGCGAAAATTCAATTAAAATCACCCAACTTATTGAGAACGAAAATTTGTCGATTTGATTGTGACATCACTTTTGCACTAAATTTGTGCGCGAACATTGTTAGAATCCAAATTTAAACGATAATGCATTAGGGAACAGAATTTCTGCAAATTGAAATCACCGAAATTCTGTTCGAACACAAGGCCTAATTTCTAACACTTGAATTTGATTTTGCCAATTTTCGGTTAGCAAAAAACCGAATGAAATTAAGCCATTTTTCCGTAACAACAAGGGTTTGCGATTCGATATCTGTAATGACAAAATAGGATGGCTGGCGGATCACCTTAAGTTTACTCACGCATTACTTCAAAATAGCTTTTCATCTCCATCAAAAGCGGTTGCCAATGTTTCAGACATGATTTTTAAGCGTTTGTCTCTTGGCAAAATGCCCCTGGCAAAATTTTCATTGAATGGAGAGCCGACATTCCTGAAATTATGGACATATGTAGAATATAGAACAAAATTTTTTCAGGCTACTTTTAAATTTCTTTTGAAAATGAACATGGGGCCTCAAATTCCACACACCTCCAACTTTTTGGAAGACTGGACGGGTCACCACTTGTGCTTCTAGTTTTCTGTTTATGTTTCCTCAATGATTTCCTGTTGAAATTCTCAAAAACCGAAACTAGAGAGTTTAGACATTTGGGCGCCACCAACAAATTAGGTTATTATAGCTCTTGCTAGAGGCTTGGAATAGAAAAAATTGCTACAAATATACAAATCCACTTGATGGACAGCTACAACTTATATAGCGGTTAAGCATTATTCTCAGAGCAGCCCTTTTCGATCTGTAATTCGAAGTTTAATACATGTTCCAAAAATGAAATTTCTCACGAATTTGAAAATCGAATTTTATTGCTTTGTTGGATATAACCCAAGGGTTTATGGGCTTAGTTAGTTCATTAAAATAAATAAATAAAAAATGGGTTCATTGTTTTGAGTCCATATTAAGTGAGTTATTAACACTATTGGAAGCTGCTGCGTATTAAATTTTTAAATTTTGAAACCAAAAATATATATATTCAATTTTTGCTGTTTTTTGCAATTTAATGATACTTTGGGGGATAAAATGGGTGTATTGGTTATTATTGTTGAATACAATAAAAGCAATCGTTCTTGCGTTCTATGCATCGAATAAATAAAATTATAAATTATCTCAAAATAAAATTTCAAAGCTTTTCATCATTTTGGAGTAAAATAGGTCAAGAAAATGTAGCAAAAAGATAGCCACAAGGAGCAAAATAGCCATACGATTTTGAAATATGTTTAATATGGTCGTTGTATTGCCCTCAGTGTGCTTTTATTCCCCTATGTTGATTTATTCCCCTCCTACAGATTTCAAATTTGTACAGGAAGCTCGATTTAGAACTTCGAAATAGTCAGCGAGCATAGACTAACCTCACTTCCTCCAGTTACAGTTGCTTTGTACAGTAAGTACCGGAATGGTTCCGGTTTACGCTAATTTTAGCCGAAATCGAAGTTCCGGTTTCAAATGTTTTCGATATCAGCAAAGTTTGTTTTAAAAATTTACCATCTCCTGGACAAAATTTCAACACTGTATATTAATGGTGCTATTTGTTTAACATAAAAACAAAATATTTTCTGTTTACGTTCGTTCAGGTGTCTTTGATCAGCTCTTAATTTCTCAAGAGCCATTTATTGACCTCCAAAAACAGTTTGTTATGTGCATAGAAATAACTACGTAATCAACCGCTAACATATTTATAACTAACTTTTGAAAGTACTCCTTTCGCCCAGAAGTTGTTAGCTATGCCATTATTCAGATTACAGCTAAACAGTTTCTCCTTAATATGTTGCGACAAATAAAATAACTACTGCCAAATGTATCTTTATTAGTGTATTAGCGTATACTCGCGGGACCACAGCATAAAGTAATATTAACCATTTCTCATTTTGAGAGTTGTCTAATACTAGTATTGACCTGATGATGGTAAATGGGATGACTATGGTTATGTATACTGCGTTCTTTGCCTATTTCGCGGTTGCAATTCAAACTCCCTGATTCAAATTGAAATTTTTAGAAAGCAATAACACACCCGCAGTACAGCACGAGAAACAGTGAATGTTTTTAAGCACATATTAGTGTAATTATGCAGGTATTATTAGTATAAACAAAACGACCGTAGGTACAGACATGCGATATTTATAAATCATAACTTCCGGGAAAACTAAAAATTTTGGATTTATACTATTGTATGCCAAATTGATTGCGTCTCAAGTAAGGACAATTAGTTAGTACGTATATACGTACTAGTAGCTTTTGTCATTGTCATCTTTGGATTGTATAATCTAAAACGTCAATCATGAGCGTCAACTTACAAAATGAGCTTAATCTCAACCATATTGCTAGGTTAGTAGAGAAGATTATGTGCTTATTATGTATTTAAGTACTCGCTATGTGCAACTACCTAGAGACCGAAGTATTCTACAAAATGATACCAGTGATACCTGGTTAAAGAGATAGTTTCGTTTTTGTGCATTTTGTATATAAAAAGCGGGTTGTAAAAGCTACTTTGACACAATCCTGCAGCGTAAATAATGACAATAGGATTATTGGTATCATTTTGTAGAGCATTTCGTCCCCTGTGTCGATGTTCATTGTGAGTCCATAAATACACAACAAGCGGGTGCATCTTCTCAACCATGGCTGATATCTTGTTCGTTTTGTAATTTGATGCCCAATAAGGCTGTGCACGTCCCTTAAATTATATATCCGCAACAGGGAAAAGAGGAGAAACAGTGAAAACTGCTATTTTCATAGGAAAACAGAGAATTTTGTCATTTTGCTACAGGGAAATGTTTAGAATTCCAAAATGAGATTTAACCAGCCTTTTTGGGAGAAATTCATAGTCAAACTCTGTTTTATTTTATTTGCTATTTATCACTTGAGCCGGTTTTATCACTTCGGCTGTTGCATCTCTGAACATCAAGTTGTTGGTATTAATTAAATAACTTTTACATTATATGGTTAAACGCCTATCTAAATATTTAATTCGCGCGCATTCTTCTGAAATTTAGGATTCTGAAAATCAGAATAGTTGAAACAAAATATTCTGTTAACGACACGAAATTTTGGAACAAAAATATTTACGACACGTTTATTGTGTAGGTTACTAGTTACAGATGTGTAAACAGACTTCCGCAGCCCTTCTTACATTTCCATTTGTAACCGTTAATCTACAGGCTATGGAATTTTTAGTACGAGTTTTTACTTTATCCCGTTTTTGATCGCAAATTATTGAGTTTTATTGTTTATCGCGGTTTATTCGTTTAAAATTCGCCGTGTATTGAGACTTGTTGCATAATGCTCAAGACTTCGGTACCTCTGGCGTACCGAGTGCTTCTATAATGGTTCCTCATAGTCGCAACCCCCGATTTAATGCCAGTTTGAAACAGGGATTTTGGGCCCTGGAGGCAGGGAAAATGTTACCCGAATTTCTCGGGAACCCTATTTACAACACTCAGAATTCACCACCCTGGCTTTGATTTAAGCGACTAGTCCTATAAAATTGTCATTGTAAGCAATGCATATTTTGGTGGGTTATCCAAAAATCTCAGGTCTGAGATTGATCGATGAATATCTCGTTTTAGGACGGAGGGCGCCAGGCGCCAATAGAGTCTTCCTGTTAGTTCATAAGCCCTTCTAGATGCTCATGGTGAAGCCTTTCTTCTTGCTCATCTTTTGGTGTGAACACTAATGTAGTAAAATAGCGTTGTTGGTGTTTGTTGTTACCGGATTGATATTTGCCCACATTTTTGATGTACGCTTATAACATCTTGATTCATACATGGCAGTCTGAAGCCCGGGTATGCTACGTGGAATAGTTTTGCGTTGCAAAAAAATGGTATATTAAAGTGTCATGATAGAGCCTAGAATTACTGTACCTTATAGTGTCATGATAGAGAAAAGAATTATAATTTATTATAGCTTTATGGATGAGAGATGTCGGCAATCACTTGTAAGTACCTCACGCTTTATTGATGTAGCTGGAAATCGTGTGTTCCGGCGTTCGTCTGCAGTGTTTGTCAGTTTTATATAATGAATTACTTTTTAGGCTAGTGGCACGTTTAAAGGAAGACGGAAAAAGCGAGGAAGAGCTCAAAACTTTCAAAACGAAAATTCAAGAATTTATTGTGTCACTTGTGAAAAAAGAACGATTCAAGAATTTAGACTTTTTCATGCGTAAGTTGAATTATTTTACCTTTTCTACTCATTTTGCAAACATCCTGCTCTCAGAAAGCACATAATCGCGTCTGCATTGGAGTTATGTTCATAAGCGGGCTTTCTGCTATTTTATGGTAATTTCTGGCGAGAGAGCATTGTCGTTTATGCTGGCGTAAATAGTTGCTAGGCTCACTTAGATTGTACTTGTGAAATTTACACCTTTTCTAGATTACTGTCATGATTTTTGCAGTTAGAGGGCAACTTATTTCTAGCTGCAGGGAGTCACTTTGTCTGCTTGCACTTGTGTGCAGGTTGTTAAGATTGCTTTTAGTCCATAAAGTCGTAGAGGCGGCTATTCCGTACCTAGCGTGTATTTTTGCGATATTCTTATTCTTAATATAAAATCTAAGCTATACCAGAGTGAACCATTCTATTTTTGCATTTTTTTGCAGCCGATAGTGATAATGCAGCCGACGGTATGCTGTGTATTCTGGAGTATCGCGATGTTGACGGTGAAGAGGTTCCAACGATGATGCTAATGAAACACGGCGTGGAAGAAGTCAAATGTGTAAGTTCATTTTGACAGTGTTTTTCATTCGTGTTCGTTTCTTTTTTTAGTATTTTCATTAGAAAAAATTAGATTTTGTACCAAAAAGCTTGCGCTTTCGCGCCGTACTCTAAAACCCTAACTTGTTTTTGAATCATTATTTCAGTTCTTTATTTTAACTGACTCAGGTCAACAATTTGATCCTCGAATTTGAGTCGAAACTTATTAGCTGATGTTGTCATGGTTACATCGTTAAGCAATTGCTAGTATTGTGTTTCGTTTATGTATTTCAGACGCATCCTGATTCTGTTTTAACTTGCTGCTTCATATTGCCAGCCTTATTTTGTTCATTAAATGTGATTAACATTTTTAACCAGTATTGTTCATCGATTTTAGTCTGGTTGTCTTTCTAGACAAAGAAAGGTAGAAATTTTTCTTTAATACTATCTTCGGTTGCTGGCAGCTTAAGTTCGATGTTATGTTAAGCAATTTTGTCTCATTGCGTCATCCTTAACACCCCAAATTGATAGCATCAGAATTTGAGTCGCAGTCTTGGGTATAATTATCTTGGTGCCTTTTTAAAAATACACTGACAACTTTTTTTTAAGTAAATTAGTATGAATGCTATTACTACATATATACTAGACATTGCAATGTAGCACATGGACATCCTTTATCGTTGAGCTCTGCAGGTGGAATGCGAAATTTATATTTTCCTAAGATATGTGCGTTATGGAACATAGGTTGTTGCGAATAGTGTTGGGAACGGCTTGGTCATCGATAAAATTTTGGGCCGGGCGACTTATACTGGCCGACTGATCGCCTAGACGCTTATTGAATTCACAGTGTAGTGAGTGAGACTAGCATTGGGTTTGTAAAGTGACATGCATGACGCAACATTGGTGGGCAGATTGATTAGCGTGTTTTACGCGCGAAGTTCGATTTCAATATCTTCCCCTCCGAAAAACCGGTGCAAAGGCGCTTCGGTCTGTTATCGATGGGACCCAAAAAATCACGTTACTTATTGTACTGGAGAACCGGTGTAGATATGTGAGTTAAATAAATCTGGCTCATTTTGTAATGCAAATAAGCTTTTATAAGACTATAATGCTTTGCTCCGAATTTCTCTTACGATGTAGGATTTGCGTCAAAATTTGCATTCTAAAATAGACCCAAGATACCCAAAGTACCAAAAAATGGTAATATGTCCACAATCACTCGAGTTATATGGGTGTTTTGTTCTCTTTTTGCAGAGCAATTCATCCACTATTTATATAGTTGCAAATGTTGTTCTGCTATTATCATGATTTACGTTCAGGATTTGTTCAGAAAGTGGTTTTCAATGGGCCCTTACGATCCAAAATATGCGAAAATAATAATACTTCTACATCCACTCGAGTTGTAAGGGTGTTTTGATCTCGTTTGTAGAACAATTTATCCGCCATGTAGCAGGAAGTAGCGTGTTGCTATTGTAATTATTTACGCTGCAGGATTTCGTCTAAACGGTTTTTCAATATCTTGGGCTCAAAATAACGAAAATGGTAATATTTCAAATACAGCTAGATATATAGGTGTGTTTGGTCTTGCTATGTAAAGCAATATTCGTCGTCTGTGTATGTATGTCTCAGGGAGTAACCGGAATTCCGGTTCCGGCGAAAATCGTGTTCCGGTTGCGGTTCCGGCAAAGGGCAAAAACCATACTGTAACCGGAATTCCGGTTTAAAAATTTTGTTTGAAATTTTCCGTATTTTTGCTTCATCTGTGGTGCAAACATATATATGTAAAATATGAATACAATGATCAAGTTCCAATACAACCAAACAAAAGGAAAATTAACTCATTAAATTGCCGTGTGAAACGCAAGTAGGACACATAATTTCAATAGGAATTTTTCATCTTAACCCTGTAGGAGTGTCTTAACAAAATAAAACCAGGCTGCTTGTGTAACAGATCCATACGGATCGTTACGAGGTAGATTAATCTGACCACAGCCTAATGGCAAGCTTTTATCGAAAATCCATAATCGTGACCACACTCCCATGGCCAACATTTACAGTAATTCTGGCCACACTCTAATGGACAACATTTTTAGCGAACACAAAAATCCTGTCCACAGAGTAATGGACAACATTTTTACCGAACAAGAAAAATCCTGTCCACGGTATAATGGACACCATTTTTAGCGAACACCAAAAAATCCTGTCCACAGTGTAGTGGTTAACATTTTGGCGACCCCCCCAATAATGCTGGCCATAGAGTAATGGTCAACATTCCCGAATTTAGTCGCAACTGTCTCCCGATTTCCAATACCTCATAGAAAGGGATGTCTTTCGAATACCTGGGTAGGAAACCCGCCCTAGCCCCGCAATACGTACGTAAATGAGGTTAGAACCAATATATATAACCTCTGCGCGCAAGCCAATAGATAAGTCGATTTCCTTCGTATATACGAACTGACAATGAGAACATGTTATCACCGTAGTTATCAACTATATATATAGCAGCAATCATGAATCGTTTCCTCGTCACGAACTAGAAATTGTCGTCATGCCTCGGCCCGCACCGCCGACAGTTTTTGAAAAGCAAAAGGGTATCATTGTTAATATTTCAGGAATGGGCGATTGCAGAAGCAGTGTAACCGTAACTATGCGCATATACTTATATATAGTTACCGATTGATCTTAGAACCATAAAGGTTCCCTTGCTGTACTTGAATCGCGTATATATGTACAAATATATAGACACGTATGTAATGTTATCACCATTGTTCCATGATAACCATATTGTACTGGCCATAAAGGCACTTGCTACGTATTCTATTCGGATACTTATGACCGTATCATGTACGTATATACCACTGGATTTACCACGATGATCATACATATTTTCAGGTATATTACAACAGTTCGGCAGTTCGATTCGAATGTACTTATATAGGTGTATATATGGGTATATATAGATGTTACAGTTGGATCCTGTTCTTACCATAATTTTGAGTTATAAAGGCCATGAAAGTGCCTATGTTCATCTTGATTTCATACCGTTCACGGTTATTTTATCTGTACCGTATGTCGTGATGGTAGAGGCCGTAAAAGCGCCAAAATCTACCATGATTTTTTACCATTCTTACCGTTGTTTCAATGTTTTGTACCATTGTTTATGCGCATTTATTTATCGTATATTAACTGCGTTGAATTACTGGCCATAAAAGCGCCACGTTCCATTGACATTTATATAATGATAGTACCCGTTATTATACCTTGTAATCAGGGAATAACCGGAACCGAAATTTACCGGAACCAGCAGCCGGAACCGTTCATTTAAACCGGATCCGGAACCGGAAGCTGGTCTTCGAAATTTATATATAGTAAAACAGATGATATAAGAAATGAAGGTATAGCGGATTTAAAATGCATTAAAATAACTTTTACATTAGAGTTAATGTATTGCGATGGTATTATTGCCTTTCTGAAACTTGAAAGAGACTGAGGAAGCTAATAATCTTTATTTATCGATCAAATATGTCGGTTTTTGGACATTCAGAGGAAAAAAGGCTTTCCACTATACATCATTGCGTATACTGCGTCAAATCGAATGTGCTTACAAAGCTTGGAGCGTAGAATACACACTTTCGCTCTGTCTCCAGTCGCCTCCCTTTACTACACATACGTTTGTTGCATGTTCTTCTGTAGGAAACTTAAAATTATTGGTTTATATAATTCTAAGAGAAAATATTAGATATAAGGTAATTTTCTGATCAGTTGTCAGACACTGTTTCGGCTAGCGTTGTGCAAGCAGTGCCCGTAAGCTAGATGCTAATGATAACTTTTTGATTAGACTGCCATAACTGAGACAAACTGTGATACTGCTCGCACAGTTTCAATAAATACAGGTCATTGCCAAGAAAGCAGTTTCTGGCTGCGTTGCAGATAACATTAGTTTACTTCAATTTAGACTGATTTACCAAGTTTGCAAGCGCACTGGCGGGTGCTTGACGCAATTTATGTTAGCCAAGCATACCCTAAGTACTTCTGCGTAAGCCATACTCTGTTACCGAGTTGGACCGGTTTAATTCAAACGTATCCCACAGGCTTCTGGATGTGTAAAATAGCTGCTACAAGCATCGACCTGGCTTTGATCTAACAAACTCCTGCTCAAATTAAGTGCCCTACTTACGTTTCACACGACAAATTGGTTAGTTAATCTTTTCTTTTGCTTGATTGTATTGGAGCTTGATCATTGTATAATATATATTACATATGTTTGGATTGCAGGATGAAGCAAAAAACGGAAAATTTCAAACATAATTTTTAAACCGGAATTCCGGTTCCGGTATGGTTTTTGCCCTTTGCCGGAACCGGAGCCGGAATTCCGGTTACTCCCTGCTTGTAATGTAATTGTGCTGTTTATTGGCCATAAAAGCGCCACTAATTATTGTCATTTCATGCCATTTATATCGTATGATTGTTATATGTTGTGGTATCTTTGTGGTATGCAAGTTTGGAGGCACAAGAAATTGGAAATAATTTGTCTTGCTTAGGAGGATTTTAAGGAAAATTCTATGGATTTTTGCGCTTGTAAAGCAGCGTTTTGTAGGTTGAAATTGCGAGTATGGTGAGCCCTTGCCATACTCGAATCGTAGGACGTATAGAATGGTACGACTCTGCCCGATGAACCCGATATATGTATATACGTAGGAATAGCCCTACTCCGCATCCGCATGGTAGGACTTCCAAAACTTGTCGCTAATTGTCATTGGAAAAATTGGTCGTGACGGATACCCGTCACGACCGTCCTCACTAATGAGGGCCACAAAAATGTGGCTGTTCGCCCGAAAGCGAACACCAATTGAGAAAATTCCTTGGAAAACAAGGTCAAATCCAAAATCTTAAATTTCCCAGTGTTCAATATGTATCACGACACTGATAACTCGTAAGGTGTTATGAAATATTATTCACCAGCGTTCAATCTCACTGGTTGAGATAAGAAATAAAAGTTAGAAATTTAGGAAAATTTGGTACCGAAAGTATCGGCTCCGGCCCATAATTCCGGAACCATTGGGAATTCCAAAATTTCGTACTTAACATTGCCTATAGAAAATTTTACGGTCTTTTCGACGAGACCGGTTTCGTGGAAATCCGACCCGGATCCACGGACTTGTAGGTAAATTAGCACGTACGTAAGCCGATAAAGTATTATTAGCTAAATAACGGATATTAAGTCTAAAATTATATATAGGTATCATTAGCTTCCCCAAAACACCGGCTTTCGTTTGAGCCCGGACCGGTCCCGCTGGGCCCACTTTTAGATACCCCTTCACATGGGAAAACACAAACCAACGCCACGAGTGGCGTGTAACCCCTCAATGGATTCCCCTTGTCGAGACTAACCCAAAAATATATAAATCACCCCAGAAAAGTATGGCCCGTAACCCAGGGGAACCGTTTAAAACGCCCACCTGGGAAAATTTGCATGAACCCTCCCCCAAGAGCTCATTCCCCCCCTCTGTAGACCGAATACGGTCCTGTTACATATCGTTATGCTCGGACGGGCTAGCTGAGTCCGAGTCCGAGACTCTTTTGGCACTCCGGTCATCGCCCCGCGACCCCCGCCCTCTTTTTTTCCCTTCCCCTCTTTTCTTTTGTTTTGTTTACACAAGCCGTATCTTTGAGTACATGAATGACTGAATCAGCCTTTTATATAAACTAAATTTTACATTTGTGGCAACGCTTAAGCGTAGGTTTCGTATCGATTTGAGCCATTTATACTTCACTCTACAAGTCGCGGCAAATGCCAGCTAATGCTTCCGTTATATAAACAAACAGTGAAGATGCCCACCATTTAATATTGACGTTATTGAGCGGAGCTCGGCGAAGCCGAGCGAAGCGTCTTTATTTTCTGTCTGGGAGTAAAAAGGTCGATGTCCATCCGTTCGTTCGGTCCGACGGATCTCAAGAACCACTGAACGGATTTTAAAAAACTTTTTTTTTGTTTGAAAGCCTAATGTTATGTCCGTATAACTCGCCGAAACTTTCATTCTCTATTATCCAAGAGATAATTTGATTGCATAGGGAATGAGAGCCCAAATTAACCAGTATATATGTTTGTAAATTCGATTGAAAGTTTCATGGCCACTGTAAGTATGTATGTATGCGAGTAGGAAGAAAATTTGACATCATACCTTTTGTCGCAACGTAGGAAAATTCCAGAGTCGTACCAAGGAACGCTTCCCGAACTTGCTGTTTTGCCCACATATACATATACGTATGTACACATCTGGGAGTAACCGGAATTCCGGTTCCGGCGAAAATCGTGTTCCGGTTGCGGTTCCGGCAAAGGGCAAAAACCATACCGGAACCGGAATTCCGGTTTAAAAATTTTGTTTGAAATTTTTCACATTTTTGCTTCATCTGTGATCCAAACATATGTAATATATATTATACAATGATCAAACTCCAATACAACCGAGCCAAAGAAAAGATTAACTAACCAATTTGCCGTGTGAAACGTAAGTAGGGCACATCATTTTAGCAGAAATTTTTCATAATTACCTGCAGGAGTTTGTTAAATCAAAGCCAGGTCGATGCTTGTAGCAGCTATTTTACACATCCAGAAGTCTGTGGGATACATTTGAATTAAACCGGTCCAACTCGGTAACAGAGTGTGGCTTACGCAGAAGTACTTAGCCTATGCTTGGCTAACATAAATTGCGTCAAGCACCAGCCGGTGCGCTTTAAACTTTGTAAATCAGGTGAAACTGAAGTAACGTTATTTGCAAGACTCGCAAGCAGAAAAAACTGCTTCCTTGGCAATGAACTGTATTTATTGAAACTGTGCGAGCAGCATCACCTGTGTGTCTCATCTATAGCATTCTGATTAGAAAGTTATCATCATTATCATCTAACTGACGGGCACTGTTTGTCCAACGCTAGCCTAAACAGTGTCTCTGAACACTGATCAGAAAATTACCTTCTATCATTTTATCTTAGAATCATATAAACCAATAATTTTAAGTTTGCTACAGAAGAATATGCAACAAACGTATGTGTAGTAAAGGGAGGCGACTGGAGACAGATCGAAAGTGTGTATTCTACGCTCCAAGCTTTGTAAGCACATTCGATTTGACGCAGTATACGCAGTGGTGTATAGTGGAAGGCATTTTTTGCTCTGAATTTCCAAAAACCGGCATATTTGATCGATAAATAAACATTATTAGCTTCCTCAGTCTCTTTAAAGTTTCAGAAAGGCAATAATACCATCGCAATACATTAAGTTTAATGTAAAAGTTATTTTTAATGCATTTTAAATCCACTATACCTTCATTTCTTCCATCATCTGTTTTACTATATATAAATTTCGAAGACCAGGTTGCGGTTCCGGTTCCGGTTTAAATGGACGGTTCCGGTTACTGGTTCCGGTTCCGGTAAATTTCGGTTCCGGTTATTCCCTGGTACACATATAGAGATAGTTATAATTTCTCGTTTGTAATGATACTTTGCCATATGTAATCCAATCGCTACCGTTTAATTTTTACCAATGCTTACTGATCATGTACCGTAGCCTTGTGATTAGGATGAGCAAGATGAAGTCTCGCGAAAGTCCCATTCTACGCTTTGTCCCGTATGCCTTGTTTCGTTTCCGCCTTTCGCTTACCTGAACCTGTTGTTTGTCGGAGTACCATTCATTAATGTTAGCATTCGTAGTTCCGAGCAAGTGGTTAGTTCAATGGCGCCTCCCTTTTTTATCGATACCTAACCGCACTACTTGCCGGTACTGACTTTTGATTTGACCCATTGTTTTTCATGAGTAAGGTGAGCGCAGCTGTCATTAGAACAGGCTTCACAGTACACGCCGTGCTTTGACTCAGCTGTGAGAGTCCCGTGAAAAAGGCGATGACTCCGCAACCCGCCCCAATTGATGCTCTGCTCATTCTCTTGTTAGCGTACCATATCCGCGACATAATGCTTATTGTATTCGCCCGTACAATACGTGTCTGTCTATACTCCCATACTTTTGTGACTCATCAATAAACGCTCAATGGAAATCCAAGTTGTTCAAGCGTTTTGCTGACCCTTATTAGCGATAGGAACTCAAAGGGGTTTGAAATCCGTAACCCCAATCAACAACTCACGTTCAGGTTTGACACGTGCATCGAAGAAGCAAACCTTAGCGTGACTCGCCGATTACAAATAGGTTTGTTAATTATGTTATTGAGCGGAGCTCGGCGAAGCCGAGCGAGGCGTTTTTATTTTCTATCTGGGAGTAAAAAGGTCGATGTCAGTCCGTTCGTTCGTTCGGTCCGATGGATTTCAAGAACAAGAACCACTGAACGGATTTTAAAAAAACTTGTTTTTGTTTGAAAGCCTATCATATCAGAGTGTGCACCTGATATTTGGCGTTAAAAAAATTTTGAGTGGTTAATTAGTAATTAGCTAATTAGTTAATTTTATGCAGCTAAAATAGAGAATTTTGCAATATTAGTGTTATTTATTGAAATAGAATCGTTTCTATCAAACCATTATAGGGTTTTTGGGTCGAAGAATTCAAATGTAATATTTTTACCAATGATAAAGCCCTATGCAATGTAGTTACAAGAACATAAAATTGAGTACATTCGTAATGCCACAGCCCAAGCTCCGCTCACAAATGTAGTTCCACTACCGACTAGTAATATATAAGTACGACTCGTACGACTCATAAGAGAAAGTTACCGCAAGTTTTAAAACTCACGCTGAGCACCAAGTATAGAAATTTACACGCGCGGATCCGACGTTAAGCGTCTAGGGAATTGTCGGACCCTAGTGGGGGCCACTGGCTAAATTAAATAAATTAACCGTTTCGAGGAAGTGGGAATCGATTTCGACCAAACCTAAATACCTGAAACTTTACACTTTCCGGGTTAAACGTGGATAGGGAATAGCGGTCTGGCCTCTTTGGTCTGTGAGCAGGTGACGGAGCCAACCTTCCTGGGAACCTCAAAGGTAGTACCTCGTAGACTACGTGCGCAACCCGTCCGGCAGGATCAGAACACATCCTGTGAAGCGCTCCTGCGGCTTGCTAAGCTCCGTAATTTCTTGGGCCTGACCCGAATAGAAGAAAATTTACCCAATAGGTCCGCCCTTGAAGTCACGATAGCCGGGGTCGTATGGGAATTACGTTGGGGAAGTGCGTAATGCAGCAGCGTCACGTCGATATTACACTTGTAGGAGCTATTTTACCCATTCAGAAATCTTACGCTTATGTTAGAATCAAACCGGTCCAATTCCGTAACAGAGTATGGATTATTTAGAAGTATTTAGCTGCAAGCTTGGCTAAAAAATTGCGTCAAGCATCAGCCAGTGCGTTTGTAAACTTTGTAAATCAGTCTACAAAGTAACAGATCTGCAACGCAGCCAGACACTGCGTTCTTGGTAATAAACTGTATATATTTATTGAAACTGTGCAAGCAGTATCACACCTTGTTTCACTTATAGCATTGTAATTAGAAAGTTACCACCATTATCATCTACCTGAAGGGCATTGGTTGCCCAACGCTAACCTAAACAGTCTCTGACCAGTGATCAGCAAATTACGTTCTACTATCTTCTCCTAGAACCATATAAACCAATAATTTCAAGTTTCCTACAGAAAAAAACATGTAATAAACGTATGTGTAGTAAAGGGAGGCGACTGGAGACATAGCGAAAGTGTTTATTCTACACTCCATGCGTTGTAAGCACATTCAGTTTGACACAGTATATGCAAGTGTGTACAGTGGAAGGCATTTTTTGCTTTGAGTGGCCAAAAACCGACATATTGATCGATAAATAAATATAAGCTTCCTCAATCTCTTCAAAGTTTCAGAAAGGCAATATTGTCATCGTAATACATTAAATTTAATGTAAGTTATTTTTAATACATTTTAAATTCACTGCACCTTCATTTCTTTTTCATCTGGTTTATTATATATAAGTTTCGAAGACCAGGTTCCGGATACGGTTTAAATGGACGGTTCCGGCTGGTGGTTCCGGTTATTCCCTGGTATGTCTGTATATGTTCAGCATTGGGAGCACAATAATCGGGTGTATCCTCTCAGTTACTCAAGCAACATAGATGATATTCGGTGGCTTAACAGTTTCGCCAGAAATGAGTGTTGTTCGTTGGATGTTCGTTCTAAAATTTGGCGCGCTTTATTACATTTGTTCTTTTGTCCGATTTCTGTTTATTGTTCGTTAACCCATTTCTGATGAGTACTACAGCTGCGTACATCTGTAAGTTACATATTCAAAGCACATAATATTCATCACCATCGTGGTTATAAGACAAGCTACAAGTTATTGTATCTTGTTTGAAAATTTTCTGGATTTACATAATATGGAGATTTTGCACAATACAAGGGCGAAGTTGCAAAATCTACGCCTGGGTGGATGATTGTGTTATTGAAACCTGAGTGCTAACGATGAATTCTTACTTTTCAGTTTAGAAACCAACTCGTTCCCTCGTAAAGGGCGAAAGGATCGGGTCAAAATGGGTCAGACATAACAACTTTTTAGCTGCATTTTGACAGCCGCGATCTTACGTTTACAATCGAAAATATTTAACTTGCAGTGCCTTATATTTTAACAGAAACAATGCTTTAAACTTCCTTCAACAATATTGACGATCGACTACGAAAACACAAGTCGACAACAATGATAACAAAAAACTCAACAGCTTAGCTAAGTAAATGTTTATATTCAAATTAGGTAACGTCCAACAACAAAGTCAGATCATCTAGATTCTGACAATTCCATATTTTCAACCAAAAATTATATCCATATTCGTTAATTATCCATGATATTCGCCTGGATCGTCAGATCATCAAGCAAGTCTCGACACTTCCAGCCAGACAAGCTATTTGTCAGGTTCATTTTTATTAGCCAGCAATACATGACAATGATATACAAAATATAGTAACTAGAAAATTTTTTGTCATACATGTACCAACAATCATGGCATATATGTTGTGCATTAATAAATAGGGAATGGGCCCAACGGACCGCTAATTTCCCACCCCCCCCTTTAAGGAACCTAGACAGATCTACTGTTAGTAATCGTTGCGTAAACACAGCCAGACTAGGTGAAGACACTAGATTTTCCGGTAAAAAGTTCCACGGATTCACTACCCTGATGGAGAAAAAGTGTTTACGACAGTCGAGATTATATCGATTTTTTGCGAGCTTATATGTATTTGACCGGGTTGCGGCGTAGGGTGCCCGCTCGAACATTGAATCGAATGGTATATCAACCAACCCATGAATGATTTTGTATACCATGTGTAGATCAAAACGCAATCTTCTCAATTTTAATAACTCAAGCTTTGCAATCTCCAATCGATTTGCATAAGGTAATTCCCTTAACCCAGGAAGTCGCTTTGTGAACAGTTTTTTTATGTCTTTTGAAAAGTGAAGGAAAGTTTTGCATCGTCTGCGAACATTTTCACGTCGCAATAATTGACTGCATCGGGCAAATAATTGATAAACATAGAAAACAGCAACGGCCCCAGCTTTCCGCCTTGCGGTATATCCGACCCAATTGGTAAAACGTCCGACCTTTCGCCGTTTAAAAACACAAACTGCGAACGATTGAATAGGTAACTTGTTACCCACTCAAAAGCGCGACCTGCAATTCCTGCGGCACCTCTTCTATTAATTTCGGATGGGAAACAGTATCAAAAGCTTTAGATATGTCCAAGTAAACAATATCTACTTTTTTCCGTTTGTCTAATGCTTTAGTCCACTGATTTAAGCACATTAACATTTGAGTAGCACACGAACGACCTTTCCTAAAGCCATATTGTTGGTCTGACATGATACGATTCCGGTCACAGAAATCATTTATGTTCAATTTTACAATTTCTTCGAGAATTTTTCCTAAGCCAGGTAAAAGTGCTACCGGTCGGTAGTTTTCGGGTTTTGACCGTGATCTTTTTTTGAACACAGGCGTAATTTTCGACTGTTTTATGCACGAAGGAACGGTCCCGTTCTCCACCGATGTTTCAATAATTTTTGTTATAGGTACAAGAAGACTTTCTTTCAGCTCCTTCAAAAGAAATTGTGGAATTTCGTCTACACCAAAACTCTTTTTACTAGCCAGATTTAGAATTGCTCGACGAACTAGGTCTTCATCTACAGCAAACTCATTTAAAATGATATTTTCGTTCATCCGCGGTAAATTCAAAGCAGAGCCGTTATTTCGCGTGAAAACAGATGAATAGTATCGATGGAATGCCTCAGCTTTTTCTCTTGGATCGGTCAAAACTTGTCCCTCTTGGAGCTTTAGGCACGGAATATCCGCTTTCACTTTGAATTTGTTCCAAAAAGTTTTCGAGCATTCTAGTTTCATATATGTAATAATCTGCCCTTTTCCTGTCGCGAGCTATTTTAGAAGCTGCCTTCCATTTTTGGTGGCTCTAGTCAGTGGCTAGTCGCTTATAGATCCGGTGTAAACTTCTTTGCCGGACATGCAATCTGTGAGATTCTGCAGACCAAGGAAATTTGTGATTCCGCAGATTGCATGGAGGCACAAATCTACTTATTCCAATTTGTATAGCTGCAATCACTTTGAGCCACTTTGATTCACAATTTAATTCATTACGCTCATGGTTCCAGTCAAAAGAATTCAAAAATATGTTGAAATTGTGGAAATCTGTTTTAGAAAAATTTTTTAGCTCATTTTTTGTCTTTTTTCAAGAACAAAAGGGCCAATAAACCCTTGCACAATAAAATGATCACTGACACCCAAGCTTTCCATTTGACATAGAGGCGTATAAGAGGTCCACACGGTCCTGGGAGACCTTATCTGCTTCCCTCTGAGGTACGCCAACAACAACCAAATTTTTCCGCATATCGCGCCGCTCGATGACTTCCTCCATATATTCCATTGCCGCTTTCACCGCCGCATCCGTGGCAGCCTGGATGATCTGTGAGAGTTGCTCCGGAGCAATTGAAGCATGGGCGACAGAAGCTGCCGGAACTGCACGAACTGCCGCCTGATCGGCGTAATGGTAGACATTCCCGTTGCTGCGTAGGCCCGCGAAGGATTGTAGATCCTGGTCCGATAGCGTTGGATAGCAGACCTTGCAGATATAGCTTGCAGGTTTGTCGTTGATCACCGAACTGATTTCCGACACAGTGAGTCCTAAGCATTCGTAATGGATGAATGCTTTTCATCTGGTGCATTGATCGTCCGAACCACAGAAGCATGGTTTAGAGACAGATGTCCTTCCTCGTACCATAATGAGCCCGAAAATATGCTCGAAAAGCCCAAATACTGACTTAGGTTCGAAAATCGATAAAATCCCGTCGTTGTATTGATGACTGGCAGTGTTAAAATGTTAAGATGACGTCACCAATGTAAATGAAAGAAACAGTTATTACTACTAACAGCTATCATTGAACTCAAAGTACCTTCGCTTACGAGAAGGACGTACCGTTTGCACATATGGTTTCGTTGAAAGTGTGTATGGTAGACATCGCAGTGCAGGAATATGTTCGCACCAAGTTTCCCAAATCATTCTTATTCCAGTCGGACCAAGGTGAACCCATCCGCTTGATCCATTCGAAAGAACCGGTCCTCGAACTTGCCATTAATTATGAATGGAAAACCCCCATTAGATGTCCAGTTAAGGAAAATAACATCCATTGGCGCAAGGCTGCTGCGACCCAACCGTTGAAATGAAATACCCCTTCAACACCATATTAGGGAACAGCACTATTAACACGAATTGATGGGTTGGACGCAGGGTCTTCAATTCTTCGACAAATTCTACCAAACGGGTAATTTCTTTCTTTGTTTACCTTTCGTCCGTTGAATAACGTTGATACCGCTTCTGATAACAATAATTCCGTAGTCTCCGATACGGAGGCTATGAGCAATAGTGACTAAATCAGAAAATAAACCGCCTCTGTTCTTTTTCACCGTTCCGCATTCGGCATAGCTCACATTCCTTAAGATCGAATCTGACAAAATGAGTACAGATTTCCGAAACAGAAATCCGTTTCCCACGAAATTCGGGTCCCAAGCAAGAGAGACTCTACGATAGATTTGTATGCCATGAATAACGCTTTACCATAGAGATTTAGCCCGGGGTACCTATCTCGATGTCCAGACGCTCCAGAGTAGGTTTTCGTAGACCACCATGACCACACCAGTTCGTTTGTTTTCGAATAAACCAGGAATTGTGGGTGTTTTCCATTGAGTTCGATGATTACATCCATAAACGCCCGACAAAATAAACTAGTGGGTTGCTGTAGTTGATCAATCAGGACATCGGCATATATGTCGTGACCGCGAATTATCCAGCCCGCCGATAAACCACCATTTAACTCCACCGAATTGCGGCACAATGTAGAACAGGAGCGAATTTTCTCATCGCTAAACTGATCGACGAGGCGATGCTTTCCGGCTGCTTTCACCGTGACATACCACTTGCACTGCTCAATTGATGTTGTACATCGTTTACCAATTATCAACTCGGGATAAATCTTGAACCTGTATAAATCACTGTCTTTGTCGACGAACACCTTATGAGCAGGGAATAACCGAAACCGTCCATTTAAACCGGAACCTGGTCTTCGAAACCTATGTATAGTAAAACAGATAAAGAAAGAAATGCAGCTACAGTGGATTTTAAATGTGCTAAATAACTTTTACATTAAACTTAATGTATTGTGACGGCATTGTTGCCTTTCTGGAACTTTAAAGAGACTGAGGAAGCTAAATAATGTTAATTTATCGATCAGTATGTCAGTTTTTGGACCCCCAGAGCAACAAAATGTTATACTTTACACCCTTGCTTATATTGCGTCAAAATGAATGTGCTTATAACGTATGGAGTGTAGAATAAACACTCGCTCTGTAGAAGAAACACATTCGCTATATTTCCAGTCACTTCCCTTTACTACACATACGTTTGTTACATGTTATTCGTTACACGTTACATGTTATTCTGTAGGAAACTAGACATTATTGGTTTATATGGCTCTAAGATAAAATAATAGAAGGTATATACTATAATTTTCTGATCAGTAGTCAGAGACACTGTCTTGGCTAGTGTTTAGATGATAATGGTGCTAACTTTCTAACCACAATGCTATAAATGGGACCAACTGCTCGCACAAGTTCAATTACTACAGTTCATTGCCAAGGAAGCAGTTTCTTGCTGCGTTGCAGATATATAACGTCAGTTTACTTCAACGTAGACTGGTTTATAAAGTTAGCAAGCGCACTGGCTTATGCTTGACGCAATTTATGTTAGCCAAGCTTACGCTAAGTACTTCTGCATAATCCATACTCTATTACCGAGTTGGACCGGTTTAAATCTCACCCACGCCGCAGTCTTCTGAATGTGTAAAATAGATGCTGCAAGCATCGACCTGACTTTGTCTTGTTAACAAACTCCTGCAGGTTAACATAAAAATTCCTGCTGATATTCTGTGCCCTACTTGCGCTTCACACTCTAAATCGCTGCTGAGTTTATCTTTTATTTCGCTTGGTTTTATTGGAACTTGGTCATTGTACATATATTACATAACGTTTGCATCACAGATGAAGCAAAAATGTGGAAAATTTCTTAAAAAAATTTTAAACCGGAATTCCGGTTCCGGTATGTTTTTGCTCTTTGCCGGAACCGCAACCGGAACACGATTTTCGCCGGAACCGGAATTCCGGTTACTCCCTGCTTGTGAGGCATCGAAGTAATTCTAAATATAATATATTAAACGACGATTGTCAAGGGATTACTAATTGCTGTTGAAAACTATTATTAGTGCTAGACATCGTTTTCGTCAAGCGACTCATCGAGCTGAGTCCGCCACCTACTTCTAGCGTCTTGCGCGGCGCTTCCCATTTGACGACGACGACGTTCGCGTCCAGGTTACTGACGCCAGTTCTTGGTTTAGCCATGGCATTTCCGTGAAGATGATCGGCAGCCGCGCAGCCCCCCCAACTCGAGTGAGTAAATAGTTTAAGTGGCCGCCGAAGTTTCCGCTTAGACGGAAGTATAACCGAAACGAAGCGTAGTTGTCTATCTTTGCTGCGGTGCAAACCGATGAATTTCCGCCTGCGCTGCAACTCGATTGACTTTCGCATCTTCCAGTGTATTCGGGGCATTGCTTTGTCCTTTATCAGGATAACAGAATCTACTTGATTCGAGGCCGGGTGAATACACAGAAGCGGCGTGTTCTCGCAAACTCAGTAGGTACTGCCACGTATCCCAAAAATTAGTTAAGTTACCTTGCAGTCGTTTCCACTGCAACGCCAACACGTCTGGCTTTTGTGAAGCTATTTGGGATGCATCTAAACCAATGCGGTCGGGCCATGCACTAAAAGAACCTTTCTTTAAAAAATGAGATGGCGTCAGCGGAATGGAATCAGTTTCATCACTTAGAAACACTAAAGACGCGAATTAATTGTTGACGTTATTTCACAGACAACTGTTCTGAACTCAGATGGTGTAGCAACGATATTGCAAAGCAATTTTTTCAAAGAATTTTTACAACGGCGATATGTCGTTCATAAAGCCCCATCCAAAGGCCATTTCAACAACGAAGTCCTAATGGATTCGTTTTACACTACAGAAATCCAGTCACTTGCCAGTACGCTACGCTATAGCTTTTGAAGAACCCTGTCCGATCGATGCACCTGAGAACCGTTATCAGATACGATCAACGCCGGAATGTTATAAACTGCGGCAAATCGATGTAAACACAGGAGAAACTCTTCAACCGACAAGCGTTCAACGACTTCCAAATGAACTGCTCTCACGGCCATACGCGTGAACAGGCAAATCCAAACCTTTTGCTGTCTATTATTCGGACTGCTCACATATATAGGACCGAGAAAATCAAGCCCGGTGTTGATGAACGGAAGTGCTTCAATGACCCGTTCTTTTTGCAACGGCGACATCCGTGGTGCCCGACACGGGCCACCCTGCACCCGTCGACATACCTGACATTTGCGCGAAACCTGTTTTACGACATTTCTCCCGTGAACAACCCAAACTGTTGACGAAGGGAAGCTAGTGTTTGTAGAACCCCTGTATGATGCATATCCTCGTACTTTTTCTTTATTACAAGGGATGTAAAATGGCAACCATTCGGAAGTAGGATTGGGTGCTTACTATAATAGGAAACATTGGCGTGATCTATTCTGCCTTGACAACGTAAGATGCCTATACACTGGAATACTTATTATTTGAAAGCTTATCCTCAACAGGTCTCTATTATTTAGTGCTAGGCGACGGCCTATGACTGCTGCCCAACGGCTTTGGCGGCTGTCAACGGCAGAAAATTTTTAAGGACAGGCTATTCGTTAGCCTACGACCGCTACAACTTTCAGCCGGCCAGCCGAAGCCGCAATAATTTTCGGGCGGCCGGCCAGCCACTGTTTTCACAACCATTGCCCAACACTAGTTGCGAATAGCCTGTCGGTTTACACATAAGCTTTATGGTGACATGTTTTTTAATCTTATCTTTCGATGTCACAAATTTCAAATTTCTTGCTACAATTAAATTTTAAAGCTGTAGCTGTGCCCAGTGTAAAAACGATGAAACAGTATATATCAATTTTGCACTATTTTTAACAATAATGCAGTACTACTTTAAATAATTGCTGCTTGATAACGTTAGTTCTAAAAAGTTGACATTTTGTGCAAAAGTGTTGAAATTTTGTTTGACATCTGTTCGACATTGTCAGCTCTTGTTTAAAATTTGTTTGAGAGCTGTTAGAAATTTTTTCGACGCTTGTTTGCAGGTAAAGAAATTTTGTTTTACTTTTTTTTCATTTCGAAACGTGATAGAGCAATTGGTGGGAGTACCTTACGTTAGTTATCACCGCATACTGAACGTAAAGATAGTGCACGATCTTCTAGCTAAATCAGCGTTAGTTGAGAGATTCGTGTGATACCTATGTTTTAAAAAGTTATTGCGTTTTTGTTTTCAGTGATGTTGGATTCGAATTACATACTCAGATCGTTGTTCATTCAATCATCTTCCTTATCAGACGATTCTTAGGTGCATATTGAAGAAAAGAGTGTACTAAATTTTTAAAATCGCGTGCAGGTCATACAACATATTTTTCCCTTGTAAAAAGTTGATAAAACTCTTATCAATGGTTGCCATTGTGCTGTTTTGTAGAATAATAATTATGATTTAGCAATGAAAACACTGTTGTATGATCTCACCCCGTTAGTCTTTATAATTATATCTATGTAATCTGTATGTATGTTATGTATAAGAAAACGGATCTCCTGCTTGCCAAACGTCTGTTAGGTACAATACGCACAGACTGGAAAAAATAGCACTTCGCAACGCAATTGCATCTATACAGAGGGGAGGGGAACAAAATTTTCGCACCCTTCCGGATTTTGATGACTCGCCCAAGTAAATTTTAGCTTCCTTCCGTTATTTTAAGGTGACACCAAAAATGGTAGTCCTAAACAACTGTTATAATAAAGCTCGATGTTACTGCTTACATTTCGATTGTTTATGACAAAACCCAAGGTAAAATGAAACGCGGGCTGTAGAATTACACACATTTTGTACGAAACTAATAAATATGCAGCAAAAACAACGCGATGTATAACCTCTTTTCAAAAATTGCAATTTATAAAACTCCTACTTGACCTGAAATAAATTCCTTCACGTATTTCCGGTTCCCTCGGGCCCCCAGCTAGCTAGGCAAATTTTTTATCCTTCGAGAGGCTATCGTAACTAAACCGCACTTAAGAATTTTGGAAGCACAGTCGCGCCCAGCAATAAGTGCAATCGAAAACTATCGGAATTCCGATCGATCGAAATTTTCTTTAATCGAAAACAACGTTAGTATTAACCTGAACATCAGATTCTGACGGCATTTAGCATAAATTTTGTTTAGACACGTGGGAGTTGTATCTTCTAAATATTAATATCGTATGAACATGTTCTGTGTTTCCGCACTGGTTGTTTTATATTGAATTTCGCAAAATTTGCAGTATTACTAAATTTCAATTAGCAAAGAGATTTTTGTATTGGTAATTGGACTAGTAACATCATTTTCGTGCATTCTATAAACTGATTTGAGCAAATTCATGTTAACAGTTTAGTCTCCCAGCTAGCCATGTTCAATTTTTCAAATATCTGGCTACGCAACCGTTGCGATATGAATGCATATTATGTGGTTATTATTGGTAATTTTGGCTATTGTGCTAATGCGAATTCATCAATGCTTATGTATTTTGTTAAGTTTTATTCTGAATATGTTTATTTTGCCATTAAAACCTATGTTACATAGTGTTGGTTAGAACTATTTTGGAAAATTTTAATGCAGAAGACCTGTTGGCGCGGGCTCAATATAAAAGTGATAAAATTTAATTTGTTGTTCTGAATTAATTCGTCACGATATGGTGCCCGTTTCCTTTGTAATGCATCATTTAGCTTAAGATGTGAGCGGCAGGGCCGGATTTTATCACAATCGGCTTGGCCGGCCACAATTAACCAGTGTGACATGTCTTGGGCCGAGCAGGACCCTATAAATATATTAGCTAATGGTAATGCGCAACTAAACTGAAGATAACCCCGCGACCATCCTATTTTGTTTTTTGTAAAATTTTTTATGACCAAACATTTGCTTGTCGGTCAGAAAATGCTACTTTTTGTTCGTGAATATCAAATATGTTGGCGAACAGAATTTTGTCGGATTTGTATTAACAAGGGGCTTGTTCGGGAACAGTAATTGATAAATAATATGACCGCCCTGTTTATGACGTCACAGTTACATTAAATTTGTTCGCCAACAGAGGCAAATCCTATTTCAACGCTATGAAAAATGTTACGGAATTGTCATAACCCGAATGAAAACCTTTAAGTCTGCTCTAGCAGTGAATCGAATTGAATATCCTATTTGTTTCGTAACAACGGATGGGGATTCGACATCGGCAATAGCAAAATAGGATGGTTAGCGGGGTCACTATAAGTTTAGTCACGCATAAAAGCGATGCTGATAATTTGTCCCAAAGGCCGTAATCGGCTCTAAAAGCCGAAATATTTGACAATGGAAAATCACGAAAAAATGGAATTTGGTGATACATATGGTGATATATTTGTAAAACAACATCTCGGTTGCAACAGCATAATTTTTATGTATGAAAGAGCTTGGTTTACATAGCTACTAGGTTGGCATGTAAAAGACTTAAATAAAAATTTCGAAAATAGCTATATTTACGTTTTTATTTTACCTGCATTTATGCGTCTTGGTTTAATTACTAAGTAATAATCATGCACTTTTTGTACCTAGAGCTAAATATTTGCCCTGTAATACAATGTGCTAAACTGAATGTAGTAAATTTTTTTCATTAGTACGTCCCGGCTATCAAACCATGACACAGCCGTTTCCGGCGCGTACTAGCATAGCTTAGCTATGTATATGAAGGGCCGTATATATGTGGCTATATCTATTTGTCACGAGTCGGAATTGGCTCTGTGACAGAATTCGTCCCTAGATACATCTTAAGGTAAATTATGCATAAGACAGACTGAAAGCACACGAATAATTTTGGTGGTTACGATCGTTGAGCTGCACAGTCACAAAAAATTCCGAAGTATCAAATGCACCTGTGTAATAATGTTACCTAGGAGTCTGTATCTCGGTTTTCTAAAGGGGGTTCTATTCTAAAAACACTAACTTGGTACGATAAAAATAACAACATTGCTTTTGGGTGCACTGTTTCTCCCCGATATTTTGTCAGTTATTTCTGGAGTAAACGCGATTTGAAAATTTTGCAGTTTACGAGCGAGTTATGGTCGATTATTATATGGAATTTTGGTAGCGTTTTGTACGGCCAGTCGAAAGCAAGAGCGCAAACTCGGCTTAGACTCCCGAAGATTACCGGTTGCGTTGTTGTTCTGGCTACACTTGCAGACTCTACACTGAGTCCACTACTACGGGTCGCAGTCGGATTCAGGTAGGAGGTAGGTTTTGTCACAGATCCGACTTCCCACAGATCCACAGGTCGTTAAATTCGGCTCTATCGACGGACTAAAATGCCATGTATGTTCTATCTGCATGCAGTACACAATTTTGCGCATTTCAAAACAAGCTTTGGCACGCTGAGATGTGATTCATGAGAATGTATGCTTAAAACAAGTATAACTACAGTTTAAAATGTAATGGAACGCGAACAAATGTTTCAGACATGATTTTCATTGCGGATGCTTTGTGCAGAATCATTTCTTCGGGTCTCCAGATTTGGACCAGATACAATCTATGTCCAACCACTTCCGTTAAAAATCATTCCATTGGACAACACTAACAATACTTTATTTTTTAACAGCTTCCACCGAACGTGTACGCAATTTTAACCAAAGATACACGACACGTAGAACGAGTCTCGATCGCCCTCGAATTTCACTGCTTCTACAGTCTCCTTGGATTCATGAAAATGCACAATCGTGCTGACGCTACAACCATTGCCGAAGACGGCACCCCACTTGTCGGCCCACAGAGATCTGTTTAGAACTCAGTGAACATTTAACAGTAATTAAACCTGCTCTCTTTATAACAATATCCGAATCTACTATGTTATATATACACTATATATCTACTGGGTTGGTACCAACAAATTAACGTCGGTGATACCGCCAGAAAGGATTGTGGGCTGGCCACCACATCCGGCTAACATAGTATGAATGTAACAGGGCCGCTTCGGCACTGTCACGAGCATTCCAGGACTTTCGTACCCAAAATTGTAGCGGGACGCGTTGGCACATGGCTGGTTGTATACAAAAAAGGCCGCATTGTGTCAGCTAACCATTTTGTATAGAATTGTCGTTTATATAAAAATGAACCATTTTGTATAAAAGTGTCGTTTATATGAACCATTTTGTATAAAAGTGTCGTTTATATAATAATGAACCATTTTGTATAAAAGTGTCGTTTATATAATAATGAACCATTTTGTATAAAAGTGTCGTTTATATAATAATGAACCATTTTGTATAATAAAAGTGTCGTTGGTGTAATAATGAACTATTTTGTATAAAAGTGTCGTTTGTAAAAAATGAACCATTTTGTATAAAAGTGTCGTTTGTATTAATGAACCGTTTTGCATAATGATGTCGCTTTATAGTAAGGGGAATGTTTTGTATACAATTGTCGCACTATATTAATTAATTGTTCCGCATAACGTGCCGCATACTTTCGTTGTAATTTGCGACTTTGTTAGGGACGAGTATTACAATCAGACCAAACTATGAGGAAATGAGCCGCCTCAACCGACCTGTAAGACCGAAAATAGAGCCCCACGCCGACGGAAACTGGAAATTAGTCGAAAACCCAACTAGCTGGCACTATGTGTTATAGGGTTGACGGTTACGACCGTCCGGGAATAGGAGGCCCCTGACTGCACGTTCAAGAAAGCAAGTTTGTTAAGACCGAAATCAAAAATATTAAATTTACTTGGTTTTAGCAATGTACTGAGCAATGGTCACGGAAAACAGCAAGTCAAAATAAGCGAAAATCACACTTTTGGTAGTCTTCGCAAGCATGCGGAACGACGGATGCCGGGTTAATCCGAAGGCCCGCCACCGTCTACGGTGCTGTGATCCGGAACATAACCATAATAGACGGGTAGAACGCGTTGGGGAAGTGTGAAGGGACTCCCAAAACCGCTCCGGACAACGCCAGAACTTCGCCTGTAATGCGTAGAGACAATCGCTACTTACGCTAGGTAGGATTATCGCCGTGGAACCCGGACTATCACTTTCCATGTAGTTAGGACATATCATATATAAAATATGTGTACTAGGACCAATTCTGGCCCTAAGGGATCCCAGCTGCACCACGGTTTACTCTATTGTGGTGCCCGGACAACCCCGGCTTCCACGACTCCCCGGTGATCTATGCGATGACCTAAGGGAACCGCTTAGCTTAGTAGGCTGCCGGCGGGTTTACCAGGGTGTTCGGCCTGGCCCCTATAGTGGCCCACGTGTCTAATGGTATGAGGTCCCCCGAGGGAGAGTCAACCCCTAAGCCTGCTCACAGGTAATAAGGCTGACTCGCCTTTCCCTCATTACCCATTCGGTCCCCTAAGCGGGGTTCTCTGATCCTAGTATAGCCTGAGTAAGGTGCCCCATTTGGTCGTGACTGAATGTAGAATCCTGAAGACTGGTGAGTGTACTGCCATAATCCCAATAGCGGCCCAGTTCTGGTGGTGACTCCTTACGATATTCCTTATTCTAGTCCTAGCAGACTTTACCTAGTAACTCAAACAACACCAGGGCATTGAGGCGAGGGCTCCAATCCCTTGGACGTTTTACCCATAATTGTTAATATTATCTATTGGGATGTGGGTCACGCAAAGCGACCATTGCTGCGGGAGCATTCGCGACGAGGGTTCCAGGTAGTTCACGTAAGACTCGAACGAGATGCGAGGTGCGGAGTGGGTTGCCGGCTCGAGCCTTAAAACGAAAATGTGGGGGAGCTTGCGTCCACAGATCAACTCGCCGGGGCGCGGAGTGCTAGAGGACTTGCCAGTCGTGGCTCAAAATTGACTGTGGTTCAAATATCTTTAGAGGTTCCTGTTATTCCGTGGGAATCGGAAAGTTAAACAAACTTCCTAACTGCTTCAAAATTATCACACCATTCAATCGATTTACTATTGGTTTCCCCTTTTTTGCACACTGCATACTTCATGGTTATCACCCAATCGGGGTGTACGCTAAAATATTTACAGCATGTATAAAATGATAAACAATAACTTCAGGTACCTGGCACGATACCCTGTGGTATAGTTTGCAACCCTTTCCGACGCGATACTCTAAAGTCTTTTGATTAAACTTCCTCGAACGCGGGCTCCTAAAAATTTTGACTAAGCTAGACCAAACGAAATGTATCCGAAACCGATAAGTTTCCCAAGAATTTTCCGATGGCGATGTTCCGTCAACTTAGGATTAGTTGCCCGCCAACTGACGATGATTGCATTTCATTGAGCGATGAGAAGTCTTCGAATAAAAACGGACCACCATCCAAAACTTTGCATGATTTCGACAGCGACTGGAGCGGCCCGCGAAAGAACCGACTGATTTCGAACTCGCTCCCGGAGAGCTCCGAGAGAGGGTGGCCACCTGAATTTTCCCCGTAGTTGCACGGTTAGAAAACACACGTTCCACCCAGGTTTATTTTAAAATTTTAGTTGCCGCCAGCCCCAGTCTCTGTTTCGTTCTCTGCTCAGCTAGTGTCTCTTGAAACTATGTCATGTGCGGGCCCGCAGTCGTTTGCATCAGAATCTAACCAGGTGCAGAAGAAACAGCGACCGAATGAGGATTCGACGCTGCTGCTCGATTTCAGATAATTTGGGACAACGCGTGTCACCCGAGGATGCAAACGGCCGCGTCCCAGTGTCACTCCTATCACCTTTGAAATTTTGATTAATCCTTTCTAAACACCACTTAATTGTCTCTTCCAAATGGAGTCCTTTACCGCGGGGCAAAACCTTCTATTTTGGCATCGCGTAGAGCGAGTGTGACCGGTTTTGCCATAACCTAGAAATTTTGAACACTACTATTTCCCTAGGAGAAATATTTTGGTCGCTCCTCGGACCTGCAAATGAAAAGGAAACGTCCGAGGAGCGGGGAACCAGTCGAAGCGCGGGCGGGCGCAGATTTATACGATTTTTCGAGAATTTTGAAATTTTATCGGGGTCCGGCCGTTACGGGCGCGAGGAGAATCCTTCCGACTCTCCAGCGTTCGCAACGACCGCCCTTGCATGCGTAAAATACAGCCAGTGCAGCCTTCCACCATGGGGGCATGGCGAAGGAGTACACCGGCCCGCCCAAAAACACAACGAGAAACCCTACTGCGTGGCGACAACCGCCAAATTTTAAAAGTAAAACTTCGACTGGCTCCGATCGGGGAATCGGGCAGTCTCTTTTATACCAGAAGCTAGACCCCCTCCCTTTTTTTCTTAGTAACCGTCTCCCGTTGTATATGGTCACCCAAAGCTTCTAAACATTAGACCCTTTGAAATATCCGCCAAGCGTCAAAACAACGACACCAACAAGCTACGAAATAATACACAAAAGGCACATATACATTAATTCGTCGCACATCGTCTCGCTATTAGCCCCTTGATGAGCTCGCTGCACTATGGCTGGTCTGCTAGAAAGCATTGGTATGTGGCCGAAGTGTGCCAAATGGCGACGTAAACAACTAAACCTCGCGCTGGTCGGCGCGAGGTTTTCAAAATAACAAAATATATCAGCGCTTTAGGCGCTTTTTGTAGGTTAAAATTTTTGTATATTTTTGTTCATATTTCAGGAACGGAAAAGAGTAGGCGGCCGGGGGCGGGATCATATCCATGCCCTGGCTGGTCGCCTGCTTGTGAGACCCTTAGTTTTATTGTAAGTCCCCTAGGAGGTACGTTAGGGGCCCTTTTTTCCGTACCAAATAGAAAAGTTTTGGGTCCCAAGTGAGTTATGGGGATCCTGTGAAAGTCCGTTGGGGCGGGTGGCCCCGGTTTTCAGTGAAATGGTTGGTATAGGGCCCAATTAAGGTACGGGGCTCGAAAAATCACGAAGTTTTGGTTTAGGATGCTGTGATTTAGGGCCCGAAAGTTTGAGAGTATAAACGCTGGATTGGAAGTCCCTAAGTATTTACGGGTTGGGAGTAAGTTGACCCGAACGAGAGATTTTAAAGCCTTATAGGTCCCTAATTACAATTTTATCACCCCCTGTTGTCTAGACTATAAAAATATTCCAAAATTTTCAAAATTTGTACACCCCTTGGAAAATGAAACTTTACCTATGCTGAGCCGATTTTATGGAATCCTTCGTTACGTACCCAAATCTCCCGCACAATATATCTATACATATCATAACTGCCAGTCTCCTGCGTGTCAGGATAGATCCCCGAGATCCGAAATAAAATGTAATACCCGTTCAAACTTTGATAGAGGTTCTGTACTTTACCTTGGTCCATCCCGACACACAGGGCATGTACAACTTCCATTGCACACTTTAGTAACAACAATATAATTCATTTATTTTGGGCACGGATGCGCACCGGGATCGACCTTGGGGCACCTAATTTGCAAGTTGGCTAAGTCCGATTGTGATGAATCGCGAGATCTTTCCCCTAGTCCCCGGTCGATTCGACTACGCATCCATCCCAACTCCCGATACACATCAATTATACGCTAGCACATCAATATTGTTTACAACATAATTGTAGTCCTGGGATCGATCGAATACCTCTGCAGTAGAATTTTGATTCAGTTTTGGTGCGTAATCACCCCGCGCACCTCGGGCTGGTGGAGCGTGATTATATAATTATAACACGAGCATAACATTTATTTTATTCAATGATCATCAATACAGCAATAAATCCTTGGATCACGCTCCACCGGTATCCGATCGCCCTTTATCCATTGCATTTTGAGACCTTTATGGCCTGGTTTTGACTGTTTAGAATCCCTCGTAAAAACTCGGGCTGTTACATCTCTTAAAATTTTTTGGATTTTATAGACTCCTTACTTATGGTAGTAAGTTAAATTTGTCGAGATATGAAAAGAAAGTGAAAATTTTGCATGATTAATTCCATGTGATGTACAGCCCTTGATTTCGATTAAGTAAAATTGGTGTGAAATTCGGAAAATTGGCCCATTTGGGCGTGAAATTTGTGAAATTTAGCCCATTTGGGCTTGAAATTGCAGTAAATTTTCCAAAAATTTCCCAAAAGTTGTTAAAATTTCGCTAAATCGAGGGTAGAAGGACGATCAATTTGCTTGGTTATCACCAAAAACGCGTCCCTTCTCCCTTTATTTTCGGTAAATTTGGAAGTTTTCCCTTATGGCCTATAATATTTTATGATAATTTGCCATGATTTGAGTCTTAAAAATGTTTCTGGAACTGCATTATTTGTCAAGTCACTTTCGCTCCTGTTCCACATATATGACAACATGAGATATGCATACACAATAGCGTTTTATTAATATATAGCACGTACCTCCGCATTGGTGTTGAGCTCGAAAATAGGTCCTTTATAATTTTTTCGGGTAACTCCCAGGAAATGGTCCGGCCGCCGGGGTGCCTATTCCCAGAAGTTCCCAGTTGTTAAACTTTAATACGCCCGTTGAATGATTCGTAACCAAGTTTTGCTTAATTTGCTCTAATGGTGGCAATAAATGTTATCGGACTCAGGTTGCTTTGGATTATCTCTATCACTCAAAATACTTAGTTTGCCCTTTTCTCACCGTTTACACCTGGATCATAATTTGCTCTAATCTAAGTGACAACTTTCCTATTACTAGGTCCTTTAAAATGATTCGTTCCGTTCGTGATGCGCAGCTTGGTAACTTGTGTTTGTGCACTACCCTATTTGCTCTGCGCGGTCTTGCTGGTTCTTCGCCGTGCTTTATTTATGTTCGACGCTGCTCAATATTTCTTGCCCTACCTGTTTCAATCATCCTTAATTTTCGCCTAGGTTTGTCTAGATACTCGCACGCTTATTTCTACTTCTCTGAGGGTTCATGCGTTACGTCCCTTATTACACGCGCCTACCGCGTCAAACGTCCGAGTTCGGCGTCGCGCACTAGTTGGCTGACCCACTCCCGCAAATTACGCAGGCAGTACTTGGAGACCATTGGCTCCTCGAACTGTGGGCGCTCTTGCCATTCCATGTGCGGTTCGTCTCGTTCCCAGGCGTCAGCGGCACTAAAAGCGACTGGCCAATTCGGGAAATAGACGTTGTGGAACGCGTCATGCTGTTGCCGATGGTTGGCGACAATCCGTTTAAATTCGACCGTCCAAGACATTGCGTCTTGGTTAGTCGCGGCCCATCGGGGTATCGGCGGTGCGACGACAATGGGTGCTCGTGTTGGCACCCGCCGCATTAGCATTCCTAGATGGCGTTTGATCTTCTTGAAGGCTGCATTAGGGTTAGTCGCATGGAGCTGCTCCGGTTGCGCCTTCCGATAAATGTATTGGTAGCCTCCAAGTAAGATGACGCATTTGGTTAATGGCGTCAAGGCGGCGCTGGCGAGTTGGATCATGCGTATAAGCGTGGTGCCAGGCCATGCGCAGACCAGCCATTTATTGTCATTAGCCATCTCTAGCAACGGCAGCGGGAGCGCGTCACCCATAATGATGACGTGCGGCCAGCTAGCGTATCCGGAGGTGAGGTATTCACGCACCTCCTCCAAAAGCCGCCCCATGACATTGTGGCAATGCCTGGGTTGCTCGCCTTGCCGCAATTGCTGAAGGGTGCGTCCGATGCCCCAGAAGGTATCGGTGGTTACCTCCAGGAGCGGTTGGTTTCCCGTGAGCTGCAGGATCCGCGCGTAGCTGGAAATGCTGAATTTGCGGAGCAATATGGGCCGCATTATGTGTTCCAGCAACGGTTTGAGCCGAGCGCTGGTGATGTTGTCAACCAGTTCGTCCTTGAGCGCCCGCGCTCTCGCCTTTATTTGCTGCGGCGTGCCGACCATGTCCATGAGTTCTTTGGCGGCCTCCATCAGGCCGAGTACAAGCAGTACTCTTACCTGGTAATGTTGTTCGACGGTCGGGGCTGTTGTGCCGTCATGATGGAACGGTGTCGGAGCTTCGTGCATGTTGGACAGCTCCGGCCATTCGGTACCGTGCGACAAGAATGGAACGTACGGTTTCGTTAAGTCAACATGGTACGTTGGAATGACAGGCAGACGGTACGTGGTGGCCTCGGGCGGGGCGTATGGCCCGGTTGTTGATAATCGTCGGGCTGGACCGCCTTCAGACCGTCTGATGTCGTTGCCATCGCGTTGCCGAACGCTTTGGTCCACCTGACTGTCGCTGCGTCGCCGAACGCTGCAGTCGTCCTTATCGTTCTCATCGCGTTGCCGAACGCTGTTGTCCATCTGCAATAATATACTCTTTATAGGTTTCGTCCCTTTTCGCACTAGTCGGTTTGCGCTTCGCCTAGTGTGTATGATAGAATAGCTGCGTGATTTCTACCTCTGCTCCTGATTTCTCGCGCGCGTCCGCAGACGGAATTCTCTATGCCTAAAGAGTCTGCGTTTTCTATTGCTTTAGGGTGTTCTGTGATCTCCCTATTAATCCCTGCTTTCTTTTGCTGGAGGTACCTACGTGCAAACAAGTTCCTTACTGAGACCTATTCTTCGTCGTCACGTCCGCGTTGTTCACCAAGACGAAAAAGTCCTGTGCAACGAACATAATGGCCCACCCAATTGACCAGATCCGTATGGTATGCGGGCGCCACCACCGGTTCGGCCCATCGTTGGCGATCCTCACCCCGGTTAAACGGTCCAACCGTATCCCAGGCTTCGGGTGCCATTAATGGTACCGACCATGCGGGCATGATGACGTTGCGCAGGGCTTGGTGGTCCGCGGTGAGGCGCAGTTTCCGGTTTCGCAATTCCGTCGCCCATGCCTCACTTGTGTAGTTGAGTGCGTTCCATTGCGGTGGCGGCGGAGCGATGTAAACGGCTGCGGTTTCCCGGAGGCGCCGTTCGAGCACCTCTAACTTTCGCTTGATGCGTTTGGTAAACGCACTGGGCGAAAAGACGTTGTTGTCGTCACGCCATAATTTGCCGTATCCGCCCAGGACGATGACACAGTCCGTCTGTGGCGTGACGAACGCGTTGGCCCACTGGATCAAGTCGGCCATCTCCATGCGGGGCCATGCGAAAACCAGCCAGTTGTGCTGATCGGCAATGTTGAGCAGCGGCAGAGCCTGCTCGTCGCCTACAACTATGACCTGGGGCCATCGCACGAGGCCGTCTCGATGATAGGCTCGAATTTCTTCGAGCAGGCGACCTGTCACGTTATGGAACGTGCGGCCGCAACAACAGTCAATATGGAAGGCGCCCGTTCCCCAGAAATCGTCGAGCGAGGCGTTGTACAGATGCCGGTCCTCGGTAGAATTCAGCTCCTCCGCATATTCAGGCATGCTGAATTTGGCCAGCAGTATCGGCCGCATGACATGCGGATAGTAAGATTTCAGCATGTGGCGCCGCTTTATCGGTAGTCGACGGTGGAGCGCTATGCTGTGGAGCTGTAGCTCCGTCGGACTGATGTCTGCCTCGGCCAACTCCTTCGCAGCGTTGTTGTACCCCAGCAGCTCCAGAACGCTGAGATGAAAATGCTCAGACACGCTGGACAAACGCCGCCCGTTGTGTTCGAACTTGTCGAGCGTCGTTGTCTCGTTGGCGAGCATTGGCCGGCGGGTCCCTTTGGCGGCGAAGTTCTCTCCGTGAGATCCCGGAGGAGCTTGATAAAGAGGCATCGTGGGATAGATGCCGCCGCCGCAAACCATCGGTACGTGCCGCACGCCTGTTGGTAGCATTGGCATCTGGATGTCGGTGGCACTGTAGCTTCGTCGCATCTATAATGTGTATACCGAAATAAGGCTGAGTGTAAAGATAGTCTTATTTACCTGTGAATGTACTCTTGATCCCCTCTTCTACCCCCCTCTTGTTGGCCTGTTGTGTTTGCTGGTGTTAAGGTACGTGCGAGTATGGTTGGGATTAGTCCACCCGTAGGTCAGGGTCGTCCGAGTCAGACTCTTCATGGGGTGGTGGTCGGGGTGTCCGTCGTCGCCAAGCTGCAGGATGTAATTCCTGGCTAGAAGGATATCGGGGGAATGAGGTTGGTGGTTGTGTCCCGCCTGGCGAGCGTCTTTCCGTTAACAGTTGTCGTGGGGTTGGTGCTGGTGCGCTTGTCATTGAAGTGGTGACAGTGGTGGATTGTGTGCGTGTAGTAGAGGCTAGCCTAGTTGAGGTTCCTGCTGCTTCAGTGATGGTCGTCCTCGGTTCCTGGAAAGTTACACGTCTAGGTCTGCGTAAGGCGTCTCCTACTTCTTCGTCTGATGCTGCGCCGTATGGCCTAAAGACCCGATCCCTGGCCTGGCGATGTAGTAAGTGTCTGGTTGGGACCGTCGCATGAGTCGTACTAAGGCGTATTATTCCTGAGGAGGTAGTAACAGCAGTAGTGGGATGTACCAGCTCTGTGATAGTTACCGTGGATGGTCCTGGCTGATTAGTGGTGCCAGACTGGGTGGTCAAACCTCCTCGTGTTGATATAACCTGTTTCCGTTGCGTGGCCCTTCCAACAAGTGCCTTTCCTCGTTCTTCTGTCGATGCTCGTGTGCGGGGATAGGTATCTGAGGTTACCGCACGAACGATCCCCATTCGGTGGGCGGGTGGTTCACTACTTGATTCCGCGAGCGTGAATTCACTTAGTGAGTCGGAGGTTCCTGGTTGCGTAGTAGGCGTCCTAGAACTACTGCTGGACGTCTCCTGTCCTGCTTGACCACGTCGTTCAGCTGAAGAGGGGTCCTGCGATGTCTGGCTGGTTAGTTCGTCGTCCGCTTCGGCTGCTCTCACGTCAACCGTGGTACCTTCACCAGAGGTCTCTGACAGGTAGCTGGACATTGGTGACCCTGGTGGCTGTGTAAAGGCCACTTCGCGAAAAACGTATTGATGGGGAGACATGGGCCTGTCGGCAGCTGCTGGTGGAGCGCTATAAGGGCGTATTGTCGTATAGTCTCCTACAGTTTGAGTTGACATTTCCATTGGTACTCGCAACCGCGATGCCATAATATGTTCAGCTGGTCGTGATTGAAACAACGGATGATCCTGTGCGGCGAGCATAATTGCATAGCGTAGGTCCCCTGAAGTGTATGGGCCAGGTACGACAATTCCTCCTGAAGCTCCTCGAGGTGTAGTAGACAGCGTGATGTCCGCGGGATAGAAGTGTTGTCCTTCAAGTATGCCTACACCTACAGTCGGTACGCCGAATGGAACTTCCTCACTGGTAGCTACTATTCTTTCCATCGTGGTTACTGGTACTGTATGTCGTCCGTATTCTACCTGTGTGTCTCGGCTACCAGGTTCTGGTATGTATGAAAAAGCCTCTTGACTGGTAACCTGTTCCTGCGATATCGGCGGCCAAGATGGTTCTATTTCTCTATCTGGATCAGTCAGAGGAATCCGATTCCTGACCGTCCGTGGGTTTTGCGGTTCGTAGTCGTCCGTCCGATATTCGATATGTTCCCATGCTGCTTGTTCTGCCTCGATCTCAGCGTATGTCCGGCGATATAGGTTAGGATCGTTAGGGTCACCCATTTCTATACTTTCGGTATCCGAACTATCACTGACTGCTGTTCTTACAGTGCGCACGGCTACTTCATCTACGGGTTCTATTTCAGTAACGAAGTCCCTATCAGCGATAATTCGCTGGGTTGGTTCATTTAGACCTCTTTCTAGTACTGAAGCGTGTACCTGACTTAACCAGTCTCCTACATTAGGTACTGGATCTAACGCCCTAAAACAAGGTTTTGTCCTATTAATGTGCACGACATGTTCCATGCCTTCCGGGTTGGAATGCATTCTTACACTCATGCATGGCGGGGTGATCCTTAGTATTTTGTACGGTCCACACCAACGAGGCGTGAGTTTTCTGGATGTTCCTGGTGTGGTGTCGTGCCTATAGACCCAAACTAACTCACCTGTCTGATAGCGTGGTTCGCGAGTGCGTCTATTGTACCTTAGCTGATTTATCTCTTGAGCGGCTCTCATTGACTGGTATGCGCGTTCCCTAATAGAAGCCATCCAACGCTGTGCGTTGGCCCTATATGAATGAGCTCCAGTATATCCTGTGGCTGCACTATGCGTGTCATATTCTCCGGGGAGCCTAGGATAGAATCCGTGCATGAGCAAGAATGGTGGATATTTTGTTGCTGTGTGTACTGATGAATTATACGCCATGATGCAAAATGGTAATGATACATCCCATGAGTGATGATCATTTTGTGGTACACTTACTCGTAACAAATATAGTAGGGTCCTATTAAATCTTTCAATTTCACCGTTTGCCTGAGGGTGATAAGCTAAACTCATATGTCGGAATATGTGCATTTCTTGACACAGGTTTTCAAACATATGTGCGGTGAAAGCACCTCCTCTGTCGGAATATAGCTCCCTGGGAGCTCCGTACTTGTTGACTACCTCATATAAAAATATGTGTGCGGCTGTGTGTGCATCCTGGTGCCTTATTGCCACTGCTATTGCGAATTTTGTGAATTGGTCGATGAATGCAATGACATAGCGGTTACCCGCTTGCGACCGGACTTGAATATCGAGTATGTCTACGAATACACGATACATTGGTTGATTTGCCAACGGAACCCTACCCAATCCGGTGGTTATCCGAGCAATTGGGTCCTTCGCGGATTGGCATAGAGTGCACCGCCTGATCCATTGCTGTGCGTGTTCTGACATACCCTTCCAGTAGTAAAATTGTTTTAATTTTGCTAGTAGTCGATCGCGGCCAGGATGTCCTCCATATAATGTGTTATGTTCGTGTTTAAGTACCTGTTGTACCAGTGTAATTGGGACGCACAGTTTGTAATTTATGTCACCTGGCTGTAACGGATGCATGTATAATATTTTGGTGTCCTGAGCTAGCTCAAAGTAATGAGCTCGCATTTCTATTCTTAGTGCGCCCAATTCGGCCTTAGGCCGTGTTTTGTTGTATAGATACCACCAAATTGGACCCAGTTCTGGGTCATTTCTTTGGATGTACGGCAAGAGCCGTACTAGATTAAAATCTGGGAGGTCTGAAAAGAATGGTAGATATATGTTTTCGTGAGTATCCTGTGCGTCCTCGATCCTAACTGTTGGTAATATTTCAGTTTCATAATGCATCATTAATTTCATGAGCCTATCAAATTCTTGCTCTGTTGGTAGTGTGGTTGCTCTTAGTCCTACAGTTTCTGATTCAGGCCGGTGTGGCCTTTTAGATCCTCGAGCCTGAGGTCCGACTCCAGAACCCGAGATAGTTGTAGTGTGTACTGGCATTGCCGGTGTTCCTCCTGGATCCATTCTGACTGGGATAGCACTGAGCGTGGCTGCTTGCTGTGTTAGCGTCGCTGGGGGTACTGTAGTTATCTGCGTGTCGGGAACTAGTTGCGATGGGATTGCCTCGGGGTTTGGCTGTCCTGGGGGAGCTATTGGGCTTCCTATTATCGCTGTTGGCGCCCCAGGTGTGAGCGGTGTCACTGTGCGTACGGGATACGGCAAGTGTGACTGATCCCATGCTGCGCAGGTTGTGGGTGGGCGAGGTCCGGTGGGTCGTCCTCGACCCATCATTAATATTTCATATGTGTCGCCCGTTTGTTCCTCGCTGATGGATGGGTCGTATCTAGGATCCCGCGACAACGCATCGGCATTGCCGTTCTCTTTACCTGGTCTATATAGTATTTCAAATCCCCCGAATTCAAGTAGTAATTCGCTGCGCCACTGGGATAAGCGTGAATTTCTGGGCGGTTTGTCAAACAAGGCCTTTAGCGGTTTGTGATCGGTCTCGACATGAAATTTGTGCCCTACCAAATAATGCTTGAAGTGTAGCGCTGCCCATCTTATTGCGAGAGCCTCAGCTTCGATTGCGGGGTATCTGCGTTGATAATCTAGCAGAGCCTTGCTCGCGTATGCAATGGGTTTAAGACCTTGTTTAGTTTTCTGCGAGAGCACTGCGCCCATTGCGTATCCTGAAGCGTCTGTTTGTAAGATAAATGGTTGCGTGAAATCGGGATGTATTAGTACCGGCTCATCTAATAGTGCCTGTTTTAATTTCTTAAAAGCGTCCTCGCACTTAGGAGTCCACTTAAATACTGCATCCTTGCGTTTTAGTTCGTTCAAAGGTTCGCATATATCTGAGTAGCTTGGTATGAATTTGTGATAGTAACCTACTAGTCCCAGGAAACTTTGAAGCTGCTTCAGCGTCTCCGGGCGTTTGAATTCCTCGATCGCTATTGCCTTTTCGGGATCTGGTTTTACGCCTTCTGTACTAATTATGTGTCCTAAATACTTTAGACTACCTCTGCCAAAGTGGCATTTTGATGGTTTCAATTTTAAGTTTGCTCTGCGAAAACGATCGAAAACTCTAATTAGGTCTGCTAGGTGATCCTCAAACGTTGGTGAAAATACTAGTATGTCGTCTATATAGATTAAACATTTTTCCCACTCTAACCCCTTTAGAATCATGGACATGCAACGTTGAAAAGCCCCAGGAGATGAATTTAATCCAAACGGTAGGACGTTGTACTCATATTGCCCATGAACTGTTACAAAAGATGTTTTGTCCTTAGTTTCTGGGTCTAATTCTAGTTGCCAGAAACCCTTATTTAAATCCAAGCTAGACATTAATTTAGTGTTTCGGAGGCATCCTAATATGTCGTCTATTCTAGGTAATGGATATGCATCCTGTTCTGCTACCGTGTTTACCTTCCGAAAGTCCACACAGAGTCGGAGTGAGCCGTCACTCTTGGTTACATACACTATTGGTGATCCCCAAGGTGAGCTTGATGGTGATATTAGTCCCGCATCTAGCATACTGTTTAATTCCTCTCTAAGCGGTTCGCGTAAGGAATGTGCCAATCGATACGGTGCTTGCTTGATTGGCTTAGCATCTCCGGTCTCGATGCGGTGTCTATGTTCTGTGTAGCGTCCTAAATCAAAATCATGCGTGCTGAAGACATCTGCGTTCTCAGCAATTGCGGTTTTCAACTGTTTCAGCTCAAACGGAGACAGTAGGGTCTTATCAAAATCTATTTTACTCAAAACTGTTTGAGCTCTCTCATGGTCAATTGACCTTTTTCCTGCCTCTATGTGTTGAATGATTCTTTCAGGATGTGCAGTAATGTTATTTACTTGCTTGGCAGGTTTGTGTTCCTCATACCGGATCAAATTTTTGTTTGTATCCTTCAAGAACTGCACATTGGGGTTCATCATTACCTCAATGTGTCCTATTGTTTGTCCGGCATATATAGTGACTGGTGTATTTCCGAAATTAATTACTGCGATTGGTATGGTTCTTTGGCTTCTTAACACTAATGCATGTGCCATTGCGATGTCAACCATTTCTGGTGCGGGCACAAATAGTGCCGGTCCTACACCTGTTTCTGCTATTTCTGGGATCGCATTAATGAATGTTTCGGTATTTGGTTCTATTGTGGTGAGTTTCCTACACATTACCGCAATTAGTGGTGGGTCGTAGCGCTCTAGGCCTGCAAAAGGTATCTTAGCCTCTTCCTCATCCACTGCTATTTCTAAACAACGTTCCTTAAAATTTATAATGCACTTTGGCAACTGGGACATGAAATTTGTTCCTATGATGCAGTGATAAGGTGCTGTTTTAGTGACAAAGAATTCTGTTTGTACCTTTATGGACCCGATCGACAAAGGTACACTTATGCTGCCATCTAATGCTAATTCCTGTTTGGTGGCAGATACTATCCTAGTGGAATCGTCAGGTTGCGGCTGGAGGCCTAATTTATTTACCAAGTATTGGGACACGATGGAAACATCTGCCCCTGTATCTATTAGTGTGAGTACTGGCGTGCGGTACACAAATGCGTTGATTAGCAAGGGTGCATCCATATGATGTATCGCGTTGACCTGTCGGTGGTATGCTACGGTGCGATGTCCTCGGCGTTGGGATCGCTCAGATACTGCGAATAATTCAGTGGGCTCTACTAGAACGACGCTTTCGTCTTCGCTGGTAGCATTTATTCGTGCTGAGCGGCGAGGGCTCATTGTACGTAATTCGAGATGTTCGGTGGAAGCAGCTGGAGCTGAAACAGTTGGTCGCGGCGCGGTTGTGGTGCCATACTCATTGTCCGTCTTAACATGCAATTCGGGTCGCCTTAGTTCCTCCCGAGCACATGGTCGTTGTTGCCACCAACGCTGTAGGCGTCCCTTTATACATTTAGGACAGAATCCAGCTTTCTTCCTAAAGTAGATTATTGCCCCTATTCCGGCAATTGCTAGCACGATGAGCATCCATAAGTAAGGAGCTACGCCAGTGGTAGTGATGTATGGGAAGTCAATTACCTTCTTCAACTGCTCGTCTGCTATTTGTTGGACTTGTAAGTTCGTCGCTTTGGCGTGTTCCAACGAGCTCCAAGCAATTGGTTTGAGCGGTATGTCCGGAAAGTCATGGACAGTGATGTTAGGTCCAATATGGATTGTGACTTCCTGCGCGTCTAGTGTGCTAGCCAGCATAAGTGGCCCGACCACGAGCTGGGTATAGTTGTTGTGTGACAACCACAAAACTCCGTTGTCAGCGATGTTAATCGTCTCTCCTCGGGTAACGTGGCTAAGATGTTTCTTCTTGGAGACGACAGCCTTACGTTCAGCAGTTCGAATTAGCACTCCTTGTGCCGTGGTGTAGACGTCGGTATGGTTTGCCATTGGCCCGACCAATGCACTGTTCTTGCAAAGTTGGCGAGCTTCCTCTGGAGCGTCCTCGCCCATGATAATCCAGTCCAAACAGCGCGATGTATGGTCCGTTGCTAAGGCGTGTATTTCGCAGAATGCAATACCTGGTCGCGTGTTGCATGCGTGTAATTTTAGCACTTCATAGCGTGCGCGTTCAATCCGCGTAGCGTAGTCAGGCAATGGTAGTTTCATGTGAGCACTGCGTTCTGGAACATTCCAGCCGACGTTGTAGATTCGAAAGTAGGGTCGGACGTCGTCCGACGTGACTAATGGGACCCGCAGTATGAAAGCAAATTTGAATGAGCCGAGGTCGATGTGCACTGGGTAGATTTGTCCAAATTGGTATGCCAGTGCAGGTTCGCGTGTCAAAATGGTTTGCGCTATCTGTGAGTTCTTTTGGAATAAGTTCTTAAGCGTGGATGCGTCCACTACCTTAGGTGATAATTGACCGCTCATCATGGCCTCCATGACGGCATCAACCGATGATCTAAGGCTGGTGCGAAACATGTGGTTTACCAGCTCGCGATGAACCTCAGTTACGTAGCGTTGCTCCTGGCATCTGACCTGATCGATCATGGTGACTACTTCCTGCATCTCATGATGTAAAAATGAGTACAGTTCCTCATTAGCGTGCGTTAATTTCATGATCGCTCGCGAATTACCGTAAGCGACATTATACGTGTTTCTCATTTCCTTAGATAGTGCGAGCACCTGTTTATTCAAGTCCTTTAGGTGTACAGCGTTGGTGAACGCTACACCTACACCGAGAAATCCTGTTACTACGCCTGCGGCTCCAGCTAATGCAGCGAGAAATCGCTTCTTTCTAACCTTAGGTTCCTCGCAAAGATGAGAGTTCGCCTCGCAATACTCGCGCATCAGAGCCATGTAGTAACTAGTATCTAGTACACCTTGATAGGTGCTCCTTAGTTCTCTTTCTAATTCCTGTATTTTCTGTTGTAAATCCGGCATGGTAGTACAATTTGGGTTGGGGCAGCAATTTCCCAAACACGGTTTACCCCGAGGAGTATACACACACCAGGCCATACCAGTTGCTTGCCGGCTAGGTTGTAGCCCATCTAGGGATAGTCTTAAAATTATCGGCAAAAAGGTAGATTGCGAAGCGGTTATTACTAAGCCTTGCGGTTCGATTAGCGTGCCCACCTGTTGATTTACCATGGCTCCTAAGCGTGCAACTTGGTCTGAAAATGGCGTAGCAATAGCGTGAGTCTGCCCTAACTGGTGAAGAATTAGCAGAACAAGTAGCAATCCCATTATTTTAGTTCCCTTATTTAGCAATCCGACTGCAGCTTCCATACCTTGTCCTAATATGTTTGGGGAGGACCGTACCGACCTGGTCGGTGATGCTCGGCCACTCCCATCAATAGCGTCGTCATGTCCGTTGCTAGCAGGTTCAGTGTCCACCGAGAAACTCAGGTCGGAGATGAGATCGTCGGGGTCGAGTGAGTCAATTGCTGGCATGTCAACTTCGTCATCGCTGGCGTCACTGAGTACTGCACTCAACTCACTTTCAAGTTCCTCTTCGTCGATGAATGTTATGTCCGCGTCATGGTCCATGTTTGGAATTAAGTCCATGTCTTCCGATGGGTCGTTTTGCCAAATGTTTTGAGCAGGTTTGCGCAGCCATAACAGTCGTAGGTACAGTAGTTCCTCGCGTTTTGGTTTACTAGCCATGTCAATGAAAAGGGCGTTAGCCATTATAGCGTACACGAGGTGATGTAGTGACTGCACCGGAACCTTGGGTCCGGTTTCGTCAAATTCCGTAACTAGATGGTCTAATAGGTACGGTGCGCTTATTATAGTTTCTAGCAACTCTAGGTTGGCTTCCCTATACGCTATGAGTTCATGTGCCGTGTGTAATCCCTGTGTGCTACTTGGTCGAATGGATACTGTCCCGTCTCTTCTGATGGTTCCGTAGTCTGCAGACAGGTTTCCGGTGTAATCCCATTCGCCATGATACGTGGTGAAAGCACACTCTTCCCCAGGCATGGAATTTGGACTATGTCGTTCCTCGCATACGATACATGTTTGAAGTATAGGAATTTGAGATCGATATACTTCTGTGATTGCCTGTGTAATGCTCATTGCGTTGATAACCCGGGCAACGATCTCCAAAAGTCCTTCAAGGTGTTTTAACATGCAACTGCTAACGTGTATCCCAGGCATAGTGTGTAGGAACGGAGATGCGAACCCTAACAGCCCTGACAAAACGGCAGCGTCCCGCCGTCGGTCGATTCGGGCCGTTCCAGCCACTCGGGCCCTGAGCAACTGGTGGGCATGGCATATCCGCTCCGACACAGCTATGACCCTGCGGTAGAATAGTGTTTTCACTGGCATCCGATCTTCCCCGAAACGTAGCTTAGGTAATGCGAGAATGTAATGGGGGAATTTTCCGTGACATTCCGGTTTAACTGCTGGTACAAATTCTGAATCCGGTCCCAGCAGCAGTAATCGCTCTTCTTCAGGTAATTCTTGCAAAATCAGTGGTTCTACTATTTCACTGGTGTTATCTAAGGCGTGCAATTTCCTCAGTATGATGTCAAATATCTGTTGTTTGTGCATCCGAGTATTCCTGTGATCTAATTTGAACTTAAATGCTACCACATCCGTGTTGGTGTTGTTAAACGCGGTATTCAGGCCAACTTGTCCAACAGGGTCTACATCCCCTAGTGATTCGGGTGGTTTTAATGCTTGCTCAATTATCGTAGTCAAGTCAACCGGCGATCCGGTCGAGTCAATTCCTAATGCGTGGGCTTCTTCCGTACTCAGTGGGCATGCTACAATTTCTGTTTTACTCTCCAATCGTTGGTTCTCTGTTCCATTTGCTCTCCGTGCTATATTGTTTACCATAGGTGTTACTACCACAATCTTCGAGCTTTCGCTGGCTACTATTGGTTCTTCCTTATCGGCATAATTCTTCCTTAGGTTACTAGGTCCTCTGTCAGTATCATTGGGTTCCGTTATGTTAGCATTAGGTTCCATAGTTTCATTAATTCCAGCTCGATTATCGTGATGTTCCAGGTTTGTAATGTTTTCGGCACTCGGCTCGGCGTTGTCTCCGTGTAGCCCTAAACCTGTTTCACTCACATGCTGCACAGTCTCTACCCCCGGTTCTACACACATTCCCGTGGTGTCGGTCCTAGCCGACTCAGACTCAAACACACACATATTCACCTGCCGGTTGAAGCTACTATGCAACGACAAACGATAACCGCAGCTCCCGACCTGGTCGGGCCCTACGGCTCCTACACTTAGGGACCGAACTCTATTCGAATTTGATCCTACACATAAATTATAATTTTGAACGGAGCTAGGGCAACCAGGACAGCTCACTTCCCGGCGCCTCCCTCGCACCTGGCCAGTGTCCACGAGCGGTCTTCCCCGGCCTCTAAAGATACTAGGGGTACACATACGCTTTCGAATTTTGAACGGAGTTAGGACAATCGGACTGACCCGTGTTCCGAAGGTCTCCATCGCACCTGACCAGTGTCCTTTACGGTCTTCCCCGGTCGGTTGAAACGCTACAGGGGCCTCACACGGCCGCCCTAAATTGGTGGAAGTCAGTTTAGTTAGATTGGATGCATCCGCTAGGTTAAGTTCACTTAGTTCCTTAGGTTCTCGGTTCCTCGGTATTCCATTCCATCCGCTAGGTTCCATTAGGTTCTCGGTATCCGCAAGTCCATTAGGTTCCATTAGGTTCATAAGTTCCTCCGCAGGTTCTTCTGGTTCCGCTTCACATATATAATTTTGAATAAGCCTACAGAAAGTCGCTTCCCCAGGTTGTACCGTGCCGGCGTTAGAGCCATTACCAGACACGCGACCCCTATTAATCGGCCCCCGAAGTCCGAACGGCGTCTCTCTAGGTTCCATTCCATTAGGTTCTCCATCCATTAGGTTCTTAGGTTCCATCCGATGTGCAGCCGCCTGAGATGGGTTACACGTGCCAGCGTTTGGGTCATTGCTTGACACGGATGCCCTATTAATCGGCCCCCGAAGTCCGAACGGCCACCTCCCATATTTCTCACTCGGCACATCAGGATCATTAGGTTCCATTAGGTTCTCGGTTCCTCCTCCCCTCTCACTCCTCTCGGTATCTCGGTACTCTTCATCTCCTCGCGCTGACTTCCTATCGGGATATACAAATAAGTTGGTTGGCCAACCAGTATTCACAAGGTCTCGGGTCACACCCTGCGCGCCAGGGGTTGGAAACAACAAAGCCGAGCGCCGTATGGGTTCAATGTTGTTTTGTACTTCACTGTAGTTGTACTCTCCGTATGCAAGTGTTTCCTCTTCATATGTTTGCTTTGGTTCTATGCCACTCCGCGACCTGATCGCTTGTGACCAATTTCGTGGTATGTCCCTACTTGTCTGCAATGAATTTACTTGATATGCACCTGATTCTGCTTCAATTTCCCCTGGGTATCCGTGCTCAACTTCGAAATTTGGACTGTTTGGTTCTGGCATTGTTTCATCTCCAGTGACCATCATGTTAACTTGTGCTGAACGGGTGCCTAAGCCAGCTCCTGCGCGTTCTTCCAGCGTGGACATTTCATGTCGCATGACATCTAAGCGGTGTGCTAGCTCAGGATCTACTGCTTTGGTCACTGACATTACGCCGGCGTTACGGCGATCAACTCGTTCGTTATTATGTATTGGTGCCTGCGCGGGTCTATTTCGAGGCACTGCTCCTAACTGATTTGCGTTATTCCAACCGTTACTAGGCGTGCGCGGTCGAAACGGCGCGGCTTCGGCCGACAACGGTTGGGGTGGTGCAGCATAGCGTCGATCGTATGTTGGGTTATACCCGTTGTTTCGCTGGTTATACCCATTTGCGCTGCGTCCGCGAGATCTATTATAATATTCGGTCTGACCACCATTGCCATACGTGTTGTAATTTGCGGGCTCTGGGCGATAGTATCCTTGCTGCCCATAACCAGTGTATCCCCGCTGATTAGCTGTATTGTTCCAATCATCACGTCGCGAGTAGCGTGCTCCACCTCTAGGTTCAACTACTCGATAGCGAGGACGATTATTGTACTGCGGTGGCGGTCTAGCATATTCAATAGCGGGTGGTGGCGGTGCACCGTACGAGTAGTTAGGCGCTGCTCGCGTGGCTAAGCGTGTATACTCATTTTGCAATGGATCGTATATATCCATTCGGAAATACGGGCATTCCCTAGCGAAATGCCCTAAATAACCACATCGAAAGCATTGGTTTCCTACTGGCGTTGCTGGTGGTATTGCATTTGCGCCTACTTGCGGTGCTCCGTTATTCTGCATCATTGCGTTTAACTGGTGTTGTTCAGTACGCTTGTCTAGTAGATCAATGAGCCGTGCAATAGTGGCATCGCTGCCGGCTGCGGTGCGCTTGTTCTCATCGAGTGCCTCACGTATTTGGTCTACGAGTTGGCTATTTTCACCTCCCTGTGTCATGTAATTAACTGTTTTAGACCGGCTGCTTTTGCGAACCGGCACTCCGATAATATCCTTTTGGGACGCTATAATGGCGTCCTCCTTGTACTTGAGCTTATCCATCATGTGTTTGAAAGATGGATAAGTTTTCCCTATTACGCAAGATTTCAGCTCCTTCCTCAGTCCTTGTCGCAGGAACTTTTGTAGTAACGCGTCACGTTGTTCACCTTCGACCTCCGGGAATGCTTTGTCCACCAGGTTTTGGAGGTCAAGTCCGTACATAGCGACTGATTCTCGTTCTCCTTGTACACGCATGCGAAGCGTGATTAATGCGTCTTCGTCGCGCTGCGAGGAGGAGTACATGAAACCCATGTTGTAACAAAGGGCTTCGTACGTCTGTTTCTGGCAGTCCGGGAAGCTTTCGTATATTTTGAGCGCTTCTCCTCTTAATACAGTCGGGAAACAGATAAGTTTCTGTTCTAGTGTCCATCCGTTCGCGTCCGTCAGGTTGTCATAGGTGGCTAGCCACGCCTCAAAGTCTTGTCCGTCAGCTCCTGAGAACTGTGGGATGTCGCCCACTTGTATAATTGGCGCCGTTGTGGTTGTCCGTTCCATAAGCTGCTGTAGGATTGCTACTAATGGGTCTCCTGATACGGTGGGGCTGGGTCCATTTGTACTACCAGCCGTGGTGGCCGTGCCACCCCCTACATTAGTGGTTGACGTGCCGCTAATCGGCGTTCTATTAGCGCTCGCTGGTAACGACATTTTTGAATTCCGAATTAATAATAATCCCTATTTGTTTTGAGCTGTTGGGCGTCCGTAACTCAAACCTGACTTGAGCACGGATGTTAAATGTATAAATCAAATATACGTGTTTACTTTATTGCAGAAGTTCTACTGTCAAATAAACTTCACTGTACCTGTGTACCTAATCCTTAAGGTATGTGACTGGTTGTGTGAACTTTTCGCTGCGCTAACTCGGCTCAATCGCCTTTCCAACGCTATTGTCTTACAAATGTCACGATGTCTTTTATCTTACTACACTGTTGAATCGGCACTAAAATTTTATCAGATTCGATCGGTAATGTCCGGCTAACTTAATCAAAGACGTTAAGTTGATTTGGAACGAGGAAAGACTAAATCAATCAGCCATTTACCTTGACTACCGTGTGAACTCAGTTTGTTTCGCTTCCATTAAACGTGACAGCCCGGTGGGGCATCCCCATTAACAATTCAGCAGGACCTCTAGATTTGCGGGCAGTAAGGGTCGAAATTAAGCCTAGAGGTACGTGCAAAATACCGCATAAAATGTAAACCACACGTCAACAGTACAACGTTCTTAACCGGCAAACCAGCTAAAATGATATACTACAAAAACGTACTAATATGAAACATAGTAAAATAATTATTTTACGTTTACTGCGTAACATGTACTGACCATGATTCGGTTAGTGATTGTTCGTTATAGTCCACTGATCCAATGACAAAAATGCGGTCCAATCCAACCACGCGTATACTCGGTAGCCCGGACGTCTGTCGTTCGCAATTCGTGCACGGCGTTGAGGCGATCTAGACGGTAACGGTAATATGAACTAGGATACAAACCGTCACTTCTGCGACCCGAGTTGTTGACGAGTGGGTAGCGCGAAACGAATTCTGAGTCCCAATATAAACCGAGTTCAACAGTAATAGTTCAGGAGCACGGCGATAACACAGGCGATTTACGATGATGAGCGATCGTTAAATTCACCACGGATGATCACTAACCAATACAGCTCAGGAACCCGGCAATAATTGAGTCGATTAATGTCAGTTAACAGTCGCTAAGTCCACCAATATTGATCTTGAGCAAATATATATATTATCGATGTTGTTACTGGTAAGAAGACTTACGGCAGACGAAAAAGCTGCAAAAATCGTAAGCATTAAGCAATAAACGGTTAGATGACATTCCCTTAAGAATTGGTCCACTAAATCACCTACACACCTGCAAAATGGGCACGAAATACCGACATCCGGCAACTACCAATGTAACTGTCTTTAGCGAACAAATGTCTCTAGAACCACTACGCAGCGCTCCGTCATTTATCATACTGCAAATCAGCAGTTTCTGAGTCCATTAGTTGGCGGACGGACGCGGTCCAGGAACCTCGACGGTCCACACGTGCTGTGCCTGGCTCATCCTATTATGAAGGGCGACCAATGTTCCTCCGATACTCCAAACCTAGGTGGACCGGCCGAACTCCTGGACCGCATCAGTCACTATAACAATCACCATGATTACAGGTAAACAGAGTAAATTAAAATACCGTTTACAGAGGCCTTCGCCCGGTAAGCTACCTTGATCAAACTTGTAACCCCTCAAAATTTGGAGTTTGTTGCCTAGCGTGCGAGAGGTCCGACGACTTATGAATTTGAAAAGACAACATGCTGTCTATCCCATCCTGAAAATTTATTGACGCCTCACGGCGTGGCCCCCACTTTATTTATGTACTAGGACCAGTTCTGGCCCTAAGGGATCCCAGCTGCACCACGGTTTACTCTATTGTGGTGCCCGGACAACCCCGGCTTCCACGACTCCCCGGTGATCTATGCGATGACCTAAGGGAACCGCTTAGCTTAGCAGGCTGCCGGCGGGTTAACCAGGGTGTTCGGCCTGGCCCCTATATTGGCCCACGTGTCTAATGGTATGAGGTCCCCCGAGGGAGAGTCAACCCCTAAGCCTGCTCACAGGTAATAAGGCTGACTCGCCTTTCCCTCATTATCCACTTAATCCCCTAAGCGGGGTTCTCTGGCCCTAGAATTTTATCGGGGTCCGGCCGTTACGGGCGCGAGGAGAATCCTTCCGACTCTCCAGCGTCCGCAACGACCGCCATTGCATGCGTAAAATACAGCCAGTGCAGCCTTCCACCATGGGGGCATGGCGAAGGAGTACACCGGCCCGCCCAAAAACACAACGAAAAACAAACATAAAACGAGAAACCCTACTGCGTGGCGACAACCGCCAAATTTTAAAAGTAAAACTTCGACTGGCTCCGATCGGGAAATCGGGCAGTCTCTTTTATACCAGAAGCTAGACCCCCTCCCTTTTTTTCTTAGTAACCGTCTCCCGTTGTATATGGTCACCCAAAGCTTCTAAACATTAAACCCTTTGAAATATCCGCCAAGCGTCAAAACAACGACACCAACAAGCTACGAAATAATACACAAAAGGCACATATACATTAATTCGTCGCACATCGTCTCGCTATTAGCCCCTTGATGAGCTCGCTGCACTATGGCTGGTCTGCTAGAAAGCATTGGTATGTGGCCGAAGTGTGCCAAATGGCGACGTAAACAACTAAACCTCGCGCTGGTCGGCGCGAGGTTTTCAAAATAACAAAATATATCAGCGCTTTAGGCGCTTTTTGTAGGTTAAAATTTTTGTTTTTTTTTGTTATTATATGTTTGATTTACTTCGTTCAGTTACGTACCTCAAACC